>PVJS01000581.1:22411-123661 GCA_004027185.1 Glis glis | reverse complement strand
CTCCCTCCCTCCCTCCTTCCCTTCCTTCCTTCCTTCCTTTCTTTCTCTCTTTTTCTTTCTTTTGCACTGGGGATTGAGCCCAGGGCATTCTCCATCTGAGCTATACCCCCAGCCTTATTTTATTTTCTACTTTGAAGCAGGATCTTGCTAAGTTGATGAGGGCCTCACTATCTTGCCCAGGCTGGCCTCAAACCTGCAATCCTCCTGTCTCAGCCTCCCAAGTGCTGGGATTATAGGCATAAGCCACCATGCCCAGCTAATTTCTGTTGTTTAAGTCACCCAGCCTGTGGTATTTTTTAGGGCAACCCATTAAAAGATATCTACTAAAGAACAAACAAACAAAAACTATAGTGCAGTGAACATCATCGTTAATAATGAAATGTTAAAGTATTTCCTTTAATATTGGTAGCAAGGAAAGGTTCTTTATGCCACCAATTCTACTTAACATCAGTCTAGAGGTCCTAGCCAGTCTTGACAGTAAGACAAGGCAGTTGAAATCAAAAAAATATAGTTAAATGTACAAAAACTGGAAACAAAGGAACAAAACTACCATTATTCACAGAGAATAAAACTGTCTACATAGAAAACCCAAAAGAATCCACAGATAAATTATTAGAACGAATAGGAGAATTTAGCAGTTTTGCCAATTTTCTTTGCACAAAAAATGCCAAAATTAATTGCATGCTTATATTCCAGCAATAATCAGTTTAAAAAGGTAACTTTTGCCAGACGTGGTGGTGCATGTTTGTAATCCCAGTCCTTGAGAGGCTGAGATAGGAGGATCGCAGGTACCAGGCCAGCCTCAGCTACTTAGGCTCTCCACAACATAGTGAGACCCTGTTTCTAAATAAAGAACAAAAAATAGGACTGGAGGTAGAATGTCCCTGGGTTCAATCCCCAGTACCGCAAAAAATGTAACTTTAAATATTAAGTAGTATCATAATAATGATAATATGGTGTACTTAGGACTAATAAAAATGTGCAAGGTTTTATAAAAAATTATAAACATTTTGTTAACGAAGGTAGATAAAAGATATATCATGACCCTGGTATAATAAAATATCAATTCCCTCTAAACTGACTCATAGTAGCTCCAATCAATCCTGATAGGTTGGTTCTTAAAATTTGCCAATTTGACCCCAAAATATGCATGGATGAAATGAGACCAAAATAAGCCCATACACTTCTGCCAACCAGGAAGACATATTACAGAGCTATAGTTAAAGACAGCGGGCCCAGCACAAGGATTGATAAATAGAACCATGAGCAGAGTAGAAAAGATCAGAAAGGGCAGAAACAAGCCCGTGTGAAAATGGAGACTTGATTTATGAATAAAGTAATTATGACTTACAGGTCACTGAGTAGAGTGGGCTGTACCTTCAAATAGTGTTGACACAGTTCAGGGAAATACATGAAACTGACTCCAAGTGGAATCCAGTTTATTTTATATGAAAATAAACTATGAATAATTATAATTAAGAATAGGAAAATATGCTTTTCACTTCAGGGTAGGAAAGAATTTATTAAGAAATAAAAGTCATACTTAACTGGCAAAAAAATTAGAAATCTGGTAAATGCCAAGTGTGGGTAAATATATGGAGTAAAGTGAACTCGCATCATAATACTGAAAGTAAAATTATTATAGCCTTTTTTTGTGCTACCAGGGATTGAACCCAGGCGCTTTCTACCTCCGAGCTACATCCCCAGCCCTATTTTTTATACTTTATTTTGAAACTGGGTCTCACGAAGTTGCGGAGGTCTCACTAAGTAGCTGAGGCTGGCCGCGAACCCGGATCCTCCGGTCTCCGCCTCCCAAGTATGCACTATCTTATAGTATGATATGCACCAACTTTATGATTCAGACATTGCACTCCAAAGTAATTAACCTAGTGAAATATTTGTGCATATATACCATGAGCCAGGCACAAGAATGTTCACAAGGAAAACAAATGCAAAAGTAACCATTAGTCATAGAATATATAAATAAATCATAATCGATTTATATAGAGAAATAATAGTGAAATAAGAAGTCAAATCAGCATAAATATTGCTGAATCTCAAACATCATATTATGAAAAAATGAAACAAGTCATCAAAGAATATGTGGTAGAATTCATCAATGAAGCCATCTGGTTCTGGGTTTTTCTTTATGGGAGATTTTGGTGATTCAGCTTTTATACTAGCTGTAATCTTGCTCATATTTTCTATTCCTTCAAGATTTAGTTTTGGTAGGCTGTATGTAACTAGAATTTATCCATTTTTTTATTTTTATTTTTTCCAGTTTTTTTGGAAAAATATGTAAAGTATAATTCCATGTCTAGAACATTGAAAAACAAAATGTAAATATTTAGATGTGCATACGTATATGTATTTGTATAACATATACACATATGTGTGTGCCAGTTTTTAAATACTTTTAGTGAAAAGCAATAATTTGTACAAAACTGAAAATATTGATTACCCTCTGGAAAGGCAGATATGAAAGAAAATATTGGAAGGTGACCTCCTTGGATCTTAAAAAATGCTAATGTTCTATTTCTTAACCTTAGAGGCAGGTACTATTGTGTTTATTTAATATTATTTGATAAAAGACAATAATTTCTTATATACTCCCACTATTTATATGGCATATTTCAAATTTTAAAAAAATGAAAACCAGGGACTAGTTAAAACCATCATGATGACCAGAGATATTCCTCATGTTATAAACTGATTATATAACCATCCAATCTCCATTAATCACTGTGTATTCAATTTTTAACTTGAAAGTGCATAAAAATAATTTTTTTCAGTTTGGACTTTATAAATGATCTGGACAAACAAAAAACATGTTTTCATCTTTCAACTTTTAACTTATTCTTTTCCTCTTAGTCTATTCTCAACAATACCACTAGTAAACGTTTTCTAATTTTCCTCCTCTGATTACAGTTTTCACTGGCTTCCCATGGTCAAGAAGGAATTATCGAGACTCCTTCGGCTGGCACGTGCTGACTCTCAGTTTGTTCCAGGCCACACTGCTACAAGCCTGGGACATGCTGCCATACTCCAATGGCGTTGACCTTCTTAATACTCCTTAATCCTCCAAACCTCTTTGCCTTTGTTGGAGTGATTCCCAGGTCACTCTTACATTCTGTATCAATTAGAACATACTGAGTTAAAATGCAGAAGCAAAGAATCCGAAAATCTCAGTGGCTTGAAATGACCCTGGGTTTATTTCTCACTCATGAGACGCACCCATCATGGGGTGACCTTGGGCACTGCTCTGACGTGCTCCACTATTAGTCTGCAACCCCAAGTGGACAGGTCTGGTACTGTCTGGAGCATTTCTGTGAGAGGAACTAGGAGGGAAAAGAACGTGGCAGATCACACAATGCTTTAATGCTTCCACCAAGAGTTGTCCAACAAATCACACAACCACACTGTGTCAACCAGGAGACTTGAGTCTGCTACAGCTTCTTTTTCACTTTTCCTTCAAGACCTTGAGTATTTCTGATTCTTAAAAGCTTCCCTGACTTTCCTAGAGTGAGTTTGCTCATTCATAGTGCTTTCAGATCACTTTCCATCCACCTCTGAATGGTATTTATGATGATGGGTATTTTTTGTTTGTTTACAATTCAATTGTATTGATCAGCTTTATTAAGGTACAAGATACATATAATATTCAAATAACCAAGCTATGCAACCAACCTAAGTGTCCATCAACTGATGAATGAATAAAGAAATTGCAGTATGTATACACATTCAGTTATAAAAAAAATGAATGAAATCCTGTCATTGATGACAACAGAGATGGGATCAGGGATCATTCAATTATGTGAAATAAGTCATGCACAGAACAGCAAGTACTGAATGATCTTTCTTATATATGGAACTTAAAATAAAATTGACCTCAGTGTACCTGTAATCTCAGCTACTCAGGATGATGAAGCAGGGGATTGCAAGTTTGAAGCCAGCCTGGACAAAACAGCAAGACCTGTCTCAAAGACAAAACAAAACAAAACAAGAAAAGTTGATCTCATAGAACTTGAGAGTAAAATGGTGGTTACCAGGGGCTGGGATAAGTAGAGGAAGGGAGAGATGGGGAAAGATTAATCAATTGGTATTAAAATATAGTTATATAAAAACAAAAGCCTCCTGCATGCTATTGCGAAGTAGGATGACTGTAGCTGACTCCCCAAATATTTCCTATCCCTAACCTTTTTCTATATCACTAAATTTCCTCAGTAGCTTCCAATCTGCTAAAACACTGATTATACTGATTGTAGTCTTCTTTTCAAGATTTGTGTGCAAGTGTGTGTGTGTGTGTGTGTGTGTGTGTGTGTGTGTGTTCATGCTCTATCAATTTCCCTGAGAGAATTTTAATCATTTTGAGAGAAGGAATCATATCTTACACTAAAAGTATGCTTTTTAAATAAGTCCTGAAGCTCACCAATTATTAAATTTTTTCCTACTTCCTCCACTTCCCATCACCTCAAACTCCTGTTTTATTAGCCTTTGTGTATAAATGGGGATGGGAGGAACTTGGTGTACAGTCTGATTAATCTAGTTCCAGTAGTAACATTCATTAGTGTATTTTATTTGTGCTTTCTTGGGGTAAAGTTGTTCTACAATAAAGTGTTGGTAATCTAAAAAAAAAACCTTCCAACATCAAGCATAAACTTGATGAAATGGACAACTATAAACAGGCATGCAACATAAAATAAATAACATAAATAAGATACAGAACACTTCTATCACCCCCAAAATATTCCTCATACCCCTTTGCAGTCAATCTCTTCCTCCTAACTCCTGGCCCCCAGGAATCACTTATTTCTGTCACTAGAACAGTGCCTTATTTTATATAAGTAGAACAATACTGTATATATTTGTACTGGGTTGAACGGTGTTCCACAAAAGAAATGTCAATGCCCTAATCCCTGAAACCTGGAAATTTGATCTTATTTTTAAAAGGCTCTATGTAGATACAGTTAAGTGAATGATCTCAGAGTGAGATCATCCTGTATTTTGCAGGTAGGCCCCATCCAATGACAAGTGTCCTCAGAACTGACAAACGAGGATAGGGCCTTGTAAAGGAAGAGGAACACTCCCTCGTGGTCCTTTCCGTATCTGTCGAATCTTGACATTTCCCTCTCTCGTTCCTGATTTTGGTTGTTTATGTCTTTTATTTACCCCCATGAGTCTAGGCTAGAGTTTATCAATTGTGTTTTTATCCAGTATGATAATCTGTATCTTTTAATTAGCATATTTGAACTATTTGCATTTAATGTAATTGTTGATACAGTTGGGTTTAAATCAATCATTTTGCTTTTTCTTGTGGTCATTTTTCTCTTGCCTCCTCTTGAATTGACTATTATTTACTATTTAGTTGTATCTCCTTTGTTGGCTTATTAGCTTTAGTGTGTGTGTGTGTGTGTGTGTGTGTGTGTGTGTGTGCATATAACTAGCAATTGAACATAGGGATGTTCTACCTCTGAGATACACTTGCAGTTCTATTTTATGTTTTATTTTGAAACATGGTCTCTCTAAGTTACCGTGTGCTGCTGGCCTGGAACCTGTGATCCTCCTGTGTCAGCCTCCCAAGTACTGAGATTACAGGCATGCACCACTATACCTGGATGCTATGCCTCTTTTATGAACATTTAGCAGTTGCTCTATAATTTATAGTACAAATCTTTGACTCACCACAATCTGTCTTCATATAACAGCACTTAACAGTGGTGTAAGAACCTAGCATCAGTTTACTTCAATTTCCTCCTCTCAGCCTGTATACTATTGTTACCATACCTTTTATTTCTACATATTTAATAAATCCCACTCTGCATTATTATTACTTTAAACAATCAATGATACTTTAAGAGACTTTAACTAGTAGGGAAAAAAGATTGTCTATGTTATACACATATTGTGTTTCATTTCTTTGTGTAAATATAAATTTCCATCTGGTCCCTTTTTACTTCTGCCTGAAGAACTTTTTAACATGTAGTGAAGTTTTGCTATTAAATAACTTTTTCATCTTTTTTATATCTGAAAACATCTTAGCTGTGTCTTCATTTTTGAAAGATATACTTGTGAGTACAAAATTCTAAATTGATTTTTAGTACTTTTTCTTAGTACCTAGTTCTTCAAAGAGATTGTACCAGTACCTCATGCCTGTATTATTTATTTGTAAGAAGTCTGCTGTCCATTTTATGGTGAGTCCTCTGAATTTATGGTGTCTTTTTGTTCCTGTTGCTCTTAAGATTTCCTCTTTTGGCTGGTTTTCAGCAATTTGATTACCATGTGCTTTGGTGTGGTTTTCTTGTTTCTTTTGCTTAGGTTAAGTTGGGCTTCCTGGGCTGGACTTTATTGAGTTCATGAAATTTGGAAAAATTCTTGGTCATTATTTCCTCATGTTTCACCCCATCCCCATGCCCCACACTCACATTCCTCTCCTTCTGGGACTCCATTTACAAATACATCAGACTGCTTAGTATTTCCTGGCTCACTGATACTCAATTTTTTTTCACTCGGTTTGGGTAGTTTCTATTACTTTGTCTTGAAATTTGCTGATTTTTCTTTGCAGTATCTACTCCCTTGCTAATCTTACCCAGTGTAATTGTTGTTTCATATATTCTATGTTCACTGCTACGTGTTCACTTGAGTGTTTTCTGTAACATTTGTTTTGTTTTGTTTTGTTTCCTTCACAATATCTATGTTTCCTTTCACCTTCTTAAATATACAAAATATATTGAAAATATCTGCTTTTCTACCATTGTTTACTAATTCTGTTGTCTGATTAATGTCTGTCTTTTATATTGATTGATTTACACACATGCACACACACACACACACACACGCAATGGTTATGGGTCATATTTTCCTACTTCTTTGTATGCTGAATAATTTTTATTGAGTATCAGGTACCATATATTATGAATTTTATAGTTTGGGGTGCTAGGCTTTGTTGTATTCATATAAAATATCTTAGCTGGGTGTGGTGGCACACATCTGTAATCCCAGTATTTGGGAGGCTGAGATAGGAGCATTGCAGGCCAGAGCACAGTGACGTAGAGAGACTGTGTCTCAAAATAAAAAACAAAAATAGGGCTGGGAGTGTGGCTCAGAGGCAGAATGCTCCTGGGTTCAATCCCCAAATAAATAAATAAATAAATAAATAAATAAATAAATAAATAAATACTAAATAAATAAAATATCTTGATACTTTGCTTTTGGATGCAGTTAAGTTACTTGGAAACAGCTTTACCCTTTAAAAGGTTGCTTTTAAGCTTTGGTAGATAAACCAGACCACTTTTAGTCTAGGGCTAATTTGAACCCGCTATTGAAGCAACATCGTTTCCAGGAGTTCATCTGATGCCTCTTGTATTAAAGGGTCCTTTTTCCTCAGGTTACCAGGAACACAGACTGTTCCCAACGCTGTCTGAACGGCTACATTAATGCCTCCTGCTCTTTGCCTGTGGCTCCTTCCCTGGCTTGGTGGTGTCCTCACACACATGCATTGATCAGCATTCCACTGAGGACTGGAGTGGCCCCGCTGCACATCTTCAGTGTGGCGCTTCCTCGAGTTCTCTCATTCTCTCTTCTCTCCTCCCTCTAGACGCTCTCCACTCTGGTACTTTGGCAGCAAATCCCAGCCATCTTGCCTCCCTGAATTCACAGCTCTTTCTTCTCAATGTGTAGATCAGCCGAGTGCTGGACAATCACAGAGCTCACCTTTCCTCAGGGATTACAGCCAGGCACTACCTATTGCTGAGTGCCTGTAACAATGGCTTTAATATATTTTCTACTGTTCTCTGTCTCCACATTTATTTTGTCCTTATCCAATGGCATCACTAAAAACACTACCTTGTATACGCTGCCCCAAAATTTAAGCAGCCATAGATAGACCCTGCTCTTGGGAATCTAAAATCCAATGTGTCTACAAACTCTACAAGGTAACCTGACTAAGTTTCCATGTTCTCAAATTCATCCAGAGTGTTCAGAAGTGTAAGATAATTCATTAAAGCTCAACTATCAAGTAAATGCAATCATGAGTAAATTTGTCCTGACCTGTAGATCACTGTAACAGAAACTGAGGTCAAAAATGATAGCGTGACTTACCCAAAGGCACACAGTGAATTAGTAGAAACACTGAGTCTAAAATCCAGACGTCATGACTCTCAGTCCTTTGTTCTAGTTTTTCTCCTTGACAAGCTATGTGTGACTACCTATCACTTGTAATTCTGAGGAGTAACGTATCATTGTTGTCTCAACTGTAACATCAAGGGGGGCGGGACGATGATTTAATTGGATGTAGAGAAAACATTGTTATTGAAAACAATTGCCTCTGTTCTTAAGCAGGATGTGTACTGCCAGAGCATGGTCGCCTGTGCCATCTCCTCTGCCCTCTAGCGCTTTCTCTGGAGTGTATAGGTGGCATAACTGGTGGCTTAGTGCATCGGTGCTAATACTAAGCAGACTTTATCTTCTTCCTTTGCCACTAGCTAACCTCAGTTTCCTCATTTGTTAAATGAGGACAAAAGAAGTACCCCATCATGGACATGCTGGAAGGTTTAAATAATTCAGGGCATTGAGTTCCTCAGCATTCATTCTGAATCTTAGTGAGAAATTATAAATGTTGTTATCATTGTTCATATTATGTGTATATATTATCTTTCACAATAGAAATGAAGAGGGAGGGTCTCTCCTTGAAAGTTGAAAGTTGCCCATTATTTTATTTACTTCCATTTACTTTTGCTTAGGACAGGCTCTGTAGGATTTGGCACAAAAATCAAATAATTCTTTGTTCCACTAGAATGACTCAAACCCTTTTAATACCTGGACTCCTGTGACTCTGCACACCACAGGAATGTAATGCTCTTTTAATTAAACATTATAAAATCTGTAGAAATCTTAAAAGAAATGCAGAAAACTATGTGAAACTCACTGTGAGAAACAACAAGCAGGTCAATTGTAGGCTGAATAAACTACCCCTCCTTTTGACACGGATTTTGCAGGGGACGGATAAACTTCTTTCTACCACCTGCCATACCTTTAAATTAAGTAATCTTGGTAATTTTCTAACCCAGCTGAAAAATTAGGCAAAGGCTAGAAACAAAGGCCTTCAATACAAGTGGAGTGCTGGTGTTACTGGCTATATAATTACACATACCGAAACTGCCTGTTACCTTCAAAGTGCTTCAACTTTTTACTGAGGCCCACTTCAAATCGTTGTCCATGAATAACAATTTGGGGCTGCTCTTCATATTACACCTGGGGACTGCTGCCAGGAACCTTTCCAAACTCTCACTGGGCCCACAGGTCTTTACACCAGACAGAATCCTGACGTCATTACCTTAGTATTCTCTGAGCAACCACCCACAGCTCTGGCTGTTAACTTGTATGAATAAGGGAAGTGGTTTGTTAGGACAAAGTAGCCACCCCCTGTCTCCAACCCCTTTAACTCCCCTCTTTAGTGGACCATGCTTGTTTCTAAATCTTTCACGTAGCCTAACTTTATATTTGGCAGAGAGTACGAAAAGGTGAAATGTTAGAAAATATGGATGTGTCTCAGTGAAAACTGATGATCGCAAACTGAATCATACTAAATGGCAAAGATTCACCCAGCAATCAGCTAGAGGAAATGGCAGGAGATAGCCCAAGGAACACTAAACATCACCATCCCAGTTTCAACACAAATCACCACCATGTTTTTTCCTGCTGCAAAATGGACATAGCCTTTTAAGGGTGATGTGAGTAACATCCCTTGGAAAAATGCTGTTATTACTGCTAACCTAGCCGGAACATGAATCTTACAGTTCATTTATCTTACAGTAATGGCTGCTAACTTATGTATGTAGTTAGTGTGGCATGAGATAGAATCAATATGAGTGAAAAATACATACTAAGGGAACAAAAACACTTTTTTTCTCATAGATTAATCAGAGACCATTCAAAAGCAGAAACCTCACCAAAATGGAAAAAATGAATATAGCCAATCTGTTATGTGTGTGTGTACGCATGCGTGCATGTGAGGGTGTCTATACCATTGAAATAAGGTCATCTAATCTGTTGAATGTTGAGAGAAAAACAAAAAAAAAGAACCCTACCTCTCTCAAAACCAATGACACACTGCTTTGCATTGACCCGTGTTTTCTTTTCCAACACTCTTTTTTGTGGGGAGAAAAAAACTGGCTTATAGTTTCTGTAACTGTGCATAAGAAAGCATCCAAACACGTGTGAGAGGGTCGAGTGAATGGTCATAAACATTTACTGGGCGCTGTTTGGTGAGCTTTGTGCACACTGTCTCACTTGATCATCACAATATTCTTACAAGGTCAGTCTATTTTCCATATTTACTTTACAGATAAGAAAAGAAGAGAAGAAGGGCCTTTCTGAAACAGGCAGCTCTTTCAATCCGAAGCATGCCTCGTTGACATGGAATTTCACGGGTACTCCTTGCCTGCCTTTCTCCTCACTGGACACCATGATCTCTTATGAATAGCTGGTAAGGAAGCACGCAGGTCACGTGTCCTTGTGTTTGTTTAAATAAATGGGGTCTTAACATACTTGAGAGAAAGCCTAGACCACACTCTCTACTGAGAGCTACACTAGAAAACAAGAGTTCATAAAGATATAAAGGAGTTTACTGTCCTTTCCCTTAAGAATGTGGCGATGCCCCTTACCCTCTGTGTCTGAGAAGAACCCGTCTCCCGGCCATTCTCAGCCCTCCTCTAGCCTCCCACGTCACCTTGGGGGGACATTCACTTCTTCGTGCAGAGAGCTAAAAATCACCCACAGTTTTCCAACTACCTAGATTCAAAGTGTTTATCATTAATTCCTGCAGAAGTTTTGGTCTTCCTCTTATTCGTTTTGGAAAAGCCCAGCTACTGGCATTACTCGTTGACGGCAATGTCCATGTGATGCCGCAGCTCTCCATCTCTCTCTCTAGCCTAAATGTTTCCTACCTGTCACCTCTCTGGTGATATGCCCTCTTTGATTTCCCCATTCTTCTATGTAAGATCCTTGTAGAAGGAGCCTCTCTTCCTGTTCAGACTGCACTGAGAACATCACCCAGCACACGACGCCCACCCCTGAGGAGCACTGGTAACATGCCCCAGCAGCCATCCAGGATCTTCCTGATGAGTCACTTTGTACCCAAGTGGACAAAGTTTCATTCTCGCTTCCATGTTGCAATCCTACAAGTGGACAAATTAGGGTGCTGGGACTTTGAGTCACTACAGCACTAATACCCTGGGTCCGCCCTAAGAGGCCCTGAATGTGCACCGTATTTCACTGTCTGTTATCTCCACATACTATGAGAATGCTCTGCCTACGCTTGAGAATGGTCGGGGCATTGCGGAGCACTCCCTCAACAGCTCCAAACAATGTCCCATTGCATTATGGAGAACTGAATGAAAAAGTTGAGCCTGGTGGTGTGATTTTAGAACATTCATTTTAAAAGACGGAGACAATGCTCTTTAATTGTTTTGAATCCTAGGAGTTTTAAAAATCATAGCTATGGAAACACTGAGATGTGTCAGTTATGGTAAGTAATTGTTTCCCTTTCTTTAAAGTTCAAGTTCCTTGACAGGCAGAGATGCTTTTTTGTGGTATTGCTGGGCTTTCGGCCACGATTAGATTAAACAATACAAACGCTTTGTTTTTGTACAGTACCTTTCATCTGGCTTCTTTGCAAGGCCTTGACACACTCTCATTCATCTTCGCAGCATTTTATTGAGGCATGTATACAGCTTTATTCCTGAGACAGGAATTTAGCAAACAATGTAATTTAGCAGGCAATATTCCCTATCCTGAAAGCGGAATTCTAATTTCCTGACCATTTTCTGGCATAGCCAGTTTTTCTCTCTTCTTGTTTTCCTCTCTTCACTTTCAGTTACTTCTAACCCATTTCATGGTTAACTTTTACTTTTGATTTCTCTAACCGTAGACCTTTCTGAACATTTATTGTACCAACCTGCACACTACACCCCTGCCATAATGCCCACCTGACTTTCAAGCCACGTCCTCCAAAATGAACTTCTAATTTCTGGTTTGGAGAAAAGTCTCACGGGACTCATTAGACATTTCACCTGCAATTTGTCTGGAAACTTAACTGAATGTGGCTGTCACCCTTTGTTCTCGTTGATATTTTCATCTGTGGTTTTAATGGACCCTTTTCTTCATTTCAACAGTTTTGAGTGTACTCAAGAAAGCACATGGGTGTTTCAAGAAACAAAGGTGGGTAATTTTATTTTACTATTCTGTATAAATTTGGTCAGTCTTAGGGTTAGCAAGGGCTGTGACCTTCCAGCACCTAAACACAGAGACCCACTGCCATACGCATGCACCTGTGAGGCTAGCTTCATTCCAGACCAAACTGACCTTGAGTTTAAAAGTCAAAATCTGGCACTTTGCACTGAAGGTCATCAGCTCATGAGAGACCGAGAGGAATTCTACAGAAGAGGGATGAACAGTTCTACCTGGACTTGGAGGCTGAGACAATCCCAACATTTCTCTCTAATTTGAAGCCTAATTTTGAATGTGACTGACGTGACTGCGTACAGGGAAACTGGAAACTTTTCTTTTCTTTATTTCTTTTATTTTTTTGGTACTGGGTATTGAATCCAGGAGCATTCTGCCTCCAAGTTACACACAGCCTTCTTATTTTTGAAACAGGGTCTTGCTAAGTTGCTGAGTGTCTCACTACATTGTTGAGGGTGTCCTTGAAACCATCATCCTTCTGTCTCAGCCTCCCAAGCACTGGGGTTACAAGTATGCAACACCATGCCCAGCTAACTCTTTTCCTTGATAGAGAAGTTCAAGTGACCATAAGGAGAAGAGTAACTTGGACTGAGGAAGCTTTAAAGGCAACTTGAATCCAGATAGTTTCACTCTTTCTTCTATCTCCACCCCTGCAGCACCCAGGAACAAACTCAGTAAAGAACTGGGTCAACACGCTTCCTGCTTGCCTGGAGCCAGTTCCGCAGTCTCTCAACTGTATTCAAGTGCTTACAATTTCTCAATGGCAGTATTCTTGCTCTTGTGCCTGGGCCTGCACGCTGAGTGCCCTCCAGGTAGAGGATCTTCTGTCCTCCCTGGCTGGGAGCTGCTATCAATCCCTAAAGTCTCAGCTGAAATGTCACTGGCCTAACCTCTAACTCTAAGGTCTTGCCCTTACGGTCCCCAAGGACTCAGTACTTCCCTTGTCTATAGGCATCTGATGGTCCTCTGAAGCAGCCCTTTCTACAGTCCACTGTAGAAGATGCTGGGGCATAGATACTAGTAGGGAGTCATGAGTGGAAATCTCTATAGATGAGGAAAACCATCTGTAGGTGTAGAATGTAGCTCAGGTGTGGGACACAGTGGGTGTTCAGTAAGTATTTATGAGCTCAGAAAGGGAAGTAGGAAAGAGAGTAAGGAAAGGAGGAAAACAAGAGGGGAAGAAAGAAGATTAAGTATAAAGCAACTGCTTTGTAAACATGTAAATAAGTATGTAAATGTGAATAGATATGTGAGTAAATAAATCCCTGAAATTGGTATGTTTTTCTTGTGATTTGCCTCTTTGTTATAAACTATAGAGAAAAAAGTTTAACTTAAAGTCCTGATTAGTTGGTTGTTGATATATAAAGTTAACAGGAGACTAATATTTAATAGAATAAAAACACGGAGCTTTAGCAAAGTATATAATGTGTTCTATCTCTGATTCTTTAAAAAAACCTAGATTTCATCAATAGCATCTACTTTAAGTGAGATTTATCAGAATAACTGTCTCCTTACTAAGGTGTTCAGTTCCTTTAGGAGTTTACTGGACCATAGCAGGAAGAGAGTAAAGTCCATATATAAGACTGACTTTAAAAAAAAAGTTTGGATTTTTGATAAAAGTATAATCTTTCTTACTTCTCTTTTTAAATTCACTTCAATGACCATAGCCAATTTGTCTTTGAGTGTCAGCTAAAGTCCTTCCAAACATAAACCCATAGATTTTTTTGTGTGTGTGGTACTGGGAGTCGAACCCAGAGGCATTCTACCTCTGAGCTACACCCCAGACCAATTTTATTTCTTATTTGGAAATAGGGTATCACTAGGTTGCTGAGAGCCTCACTAAATTGCTGAGGCTGTCCTCAAACCTGCAATCCTCCTGTCTCAGCCTCCCAAGTACTAGGATTACAAGCATGCGCCACCATGCCCGACTCCCCATAGATGTTTTAATGGGCAAAATATTCTGGTAAATGGCAGTATGCTATTTCTGTATGCTTTTAAGTTCCAACTGCATTGAGCCTGGAAGACCAAAACCATCTTTTAGATGGAATATGTTACATTTATTTTTCAAAGTCAAAGTGCAGTTTCAGGGACCCAGACATCATTTGGTGCATCGTATTAACCTCAGCCCAGGTGACTCTCCTCCATGTGGTCACTTGAACTACTTCTCTATCATCAAGAAAAATAGTCAGGTGCAGTGACACAGGCCTGTAATCTCAGTACTTGTGAGACTGAGACAGGAGGATTGAAGGTTCAAGGCTAGCCTCAGCAACTTAGCAAAACCATCAGAAACTTACTAAGACCCTGTTTGAAAATAAAAAATAAAAAGGGGCTGCGGGTGTAGCTCAGAGATAGAATGCCCCTGGGTTCCCCCAGTACCAAAAGAAAGAAAACTAATCAGAGACTAAGAGCAGTGAAGCTCATGAGCATACTTCTATTATTTCCCTAATGCAAAGATCTAATAAAGTACTTAGTAATGGTACAAAAAATGTTTCATTCGTGCCTGAGAGTTGGATAAAGACTTAATTGGCTTTTCCCATTGTTGATGCCAACACATTTATTGTCCAGAAAGTGAGAAGTCACGTATCATGAGGTGAGCTGAATCTCTCACAGTTTCCTATTTGGATAGGAACAGAGATTTACAGAGGCACAATGCCCAAAGCTGCCAGGCAAGACCAGGCATATAGGAATGTTGTCATCCATCCTTGGATAGTCAGAAACAAAACTATAAGGCTTGTACCAGAAAGCAATCATCATTTTAATTGGAGTTTTTTTTTTTCCATCTCACCATAGAAGTGTGAGAATTGGATATCGTTCTAGTAGAAGGCTCGTGGTAGGATCCGGTGGAATGGGCTCTTCCCTGCAGGACAGTCTGACGGAGAGCTCGAGAGAAGCTCTCCCTGCGAGGATTCTTTGAAAGGACTGCTTGCATTTTCTTCATGTCCAAAATCTTTACTGAAGGTTTAACCATTAAATTGTTAATAATTATTTGTATTCAAAAAGAGAGATAGGGATGTATGTTTGGTGTAATTATAGACAATCCTGGTTTTTCCACCAGCAAGCCCCTCTGTTAACATGATAAAAGTTTTAAGACTTGTCTCATTTCACAGAGTCATTAAGATTTACAAGTTAGCTGGGTATGGTGGTGCACGCCTGTAATCCCAGTACTTGGGAGGTTGACACAGGAGGATTGCAGGTTCATGGCCAGTCTCAGCAACATAGCAAGACCCTCAGCAACTTAGTGAGACCTTGTTTCCAAATAAATAAAATAGGGTTAAAGGTGTAGCTTGGAGAATGGCCCTGGTTTCAATCCCTGGAAACACACACACACACACACACACACACACACACACACACACACTAGAATAACAAGTTGTTGTCGCCTTCTGTCTTTTGTTTACTTTGTTTGTAGCACTTCAGGTAAATAATTATCCATAGCTACTTTACAGAAAATAAAATTTTAAAATAACTCTATCTTCTACTGAGAAACACATATAACCAAGATTATTTTTTCAGAAAAACTATGGCTCTTGGTTTAAATTTTAATAAGTATGGCCTTGGATATATTTTTAATTCACTTCTTCATAATTTTCTTCTTTATCAGTATGCAGCCTTCTTTAAACAACAACACAAAATATTTTCTAATTATTTACATCCTTTCTCCTTCTTTCCTAGGATTCTAAGGCATTTTATACGTACTAATTTTACAAAAGTTAGGACTATGTCTTTCATCTTCCTATTGCTTAGCACCTACCACAGAAAATGCCTTATAGTGGTAATTTGGGTACAAGTTTGGAAATAAATATTTGACTGGAAGAATCTATTATATTACATTATATTGCATTAGTAAAATATGTCACCTACCTTCCTCGATTCATTGCTATGTACTCCACAACTCACGGCAGATTATAAGTTTAATAAATGAATGATCAGTGAAAAATGAATAGCAAAGTGGATGTGTGAAGAGGCAGAAGTTTGGCTAATTTTTTTGTTTTGTTTTGTTTTTGGATATTTTGTTTTGTTTTGTTGATACTGAGAATAGACCCAAGGGCATTCTACCTCTGAGTTACGTCCCCAGCCCTATTTTATTTTTTATTTTGAAACAGGGTCTCACTAAGTTGCTGAGAGTCTCCCTAAATTGCTGAGGCTGGTCTCGAACCTGCAATCTTCCTGTCTCAGCCTGCCAAGTACTGGGATTACAGGTATGCGCCACCACGCCCTGCTAGAAGCAGAAGTTTGCCCAAGTACAAGGACCTTGCCTTGATGTCTCCCCAATTCTTTCCTTCTATCATTTCCCCCCAAAAGGGATGACTCTCTCTTGCTCCTTCTTGAATTCTTGAGACCCATTTTAGGAAGGGAAATGAACCCAGCAGGCAACAGAAGCAGCTGATAGTCTAGAGTTCGGGGAGAAGGGCAGAGTGGGTGAATGGAGGGCAGAGGTTGTTTGGCGAATGGCAATCAGATGTGTGTGGTGTAGCTTTCAGAGAGGAAGTGCAGCTATTTCCATGACAGCCCAAACATGCTAATAATCATACTCTCTTAAAATTGTCATAATGTAACTAATATGTCTGTACTTTTTTTGGTACTGAGGATTGTTATAGCCCCACCTCAGCCCTTTTTATTTTTATTTTCTTTTTGAAACAGGCTCTCACTACATTGCTGAAGCTGGCCTCAAACTTAAAATCCTCCTGTCTCAGCCTCCCACGTACTGGGATGACAGGTGCGTGCGTCACCACTTCTGGCTGTCTGTACTTTTTAAGGAAAGGTATTGAAAATTCATGCGGTTGTCTCTGTACAGCAGTAGGAAAACTTTTCTTACTCCTTTTGGCTACTAATTAAATCATTTAATATAAGCACATAAAAGTTTTTTCTTATGTAGGTTTTTTTCCTTTTGAGAGAGAGAGAGAGAGAGAGAGAGAGAGAAACACAACCCTTCCTTTTGCCAAATTCCCATTTGTACCTAGATTATAATGATAGAATGCAGAAGAAAATTCCAGGGTCTGATATGAGTTCAAGCCTCTCTGTGTATCCACAATGCAGAGAAAAGTCCTCAATGTCTAACTGGACACTAACTGGCTGCTCCTGGGAGCCGAATTCCTTCATCTGCAGCTAACCGTCATGCATACATTAAGAGAAGAGAAATTGAAAAACTAATGTTTTATTATGTAGAGTGAATATACTTTAAAGGCTAGAAAGATTTTTAATGAGAACCTCACTAGGAAAGGTAGGGCAAATTTGCTGTTTCCAACTTTCAAAAACCTGAACAAGAGACTGAATATAGACGATAGAACCAGGTCCACCCAGTCAGCTTTGTCATTGAAAGGATTAATGTGAAGTTTTCCGTTTTCGAGGCGACCACATTCAAATTTTTCTAACTTTGGGGGTGGAAGGATCACTTTATTATTTGTTTATTGACTTACTTATTTTTTGCATACCTTGCATCCAGAACATATAAAATGGTTGATCAGTGTGAATCCCTGATTACCCCAGCTATACTTGTTACACAGTATCATTATTTCTTATCCCTTAAAAAGGGGATTAAAAAATACATTAGCAAATGGTCTGATGGAAGGGTACCCACATTACCTTAACTGAAGCAGTCCTAGTGCCATGGTACTCTGAAAGGGGAGGGGAAGATGAAAGACTTAGCAGAAGCCTGGCATGGGCTTTATTGTGTGGCCTAAGTAAGAAACATGAGGAACTATGCACAAGCCAGTTTCACTTTTGCTAATTGAAGTGAGGGAGGGTTCTTTCTTTTGATGCAGTACCCACACCTACTCCATCGGAAGGGAAGAGGCAACTTCAGGCCATGAGCTCATTGGGTTCTAAAACTGCCTGGGTCAGCTTGGGGAATCCCTGTCATTCAGTGAAGAGTAACAACAAAGACTAATTTGTGTGTGTGTGTGTTACTGGGGATTGAACTCAGAGGCATTCTACCTTGAAACTATAACCTAGACCTTTTTTAAAATTTTTTGCTTTGAAATAGGGTCTCACTAGGTTCCTGAGAGTATTGCTAAGTTGTCAAGGCTGGTCTTGAACCTGTGATCCTCCTGTCTGAACATCCCAAGTACTGGGATTACAGGTGGCGTGTGCCACCACACCCAGCCAAGAATTTCTTCATTGAAAAAAAATGTTTTTATAATCATGAAAAACAAAGGCTACAAAAGTTTCGTTAAAAGAAATCTTTGTGCAAATTTATAAGACTCTCTCTTCACCAGATGGTAGAGAAAGGACTTTTGATATCTGGTCCAATTCCCTAATTTTACAAAGGAAAACAACAAAACTGAGGCACAGATTAACTTAGACCCAATGTCACACCCTTAACCTGCAACAGAGATGGAAGTAGAATCCCTAGATTGGCAGGTCCCCGTTACTTATTTTGTGGTTTTCTTTTACCACTCTCTTCCAGGTTGTTAGAGTTGATAATTATCAAATAATTATCAGATCCATAGGATAAAAAGAACTTCAATTATTCCAACATCCCATGTCTCTGTGGTAAGTGTAACGACCTGTTGTAAATACTGAAACATAGCTACTGCAGATCTTAAGAAAGCAACTGTGACCCAGATCAGTGGGAGAGAAGGAGAGGATATAATAGCTATACTATTACCTCAGATTTTCCAGAAGTCTGTCTCTGTGCTACTACTTCTAACTTATAAAACAATTTTTTAAACCACAAGTCCCATGAGAGATTGCCCTATGAGTAATTTTCCCCTCATCGACTAGTGGGTCTCCTCAGTAAAAGGTTTTAGATCTTCTGTTTTGTATCCCCAGAGAATATTCTCTCTCTCTAGCTGAATCCGTCTGCAGGAAGGAGGAAGCCATGGTTGGAGGCCGAGGTCAGAAGTCATGGCCACCTAACCCTGCAGAGGTGACATGAGCAATGGTCTATCTGGGGCTGAGCTCCTGCTCCTTCAGTGATGAATGGATGCGTGCTCCAGGACGGCCTGTCACCGGAGAGCTACAGGATTGGTTACATAACGCATTCAAGTGGGCTCACAGCATGGCCCTAGCTTGGTTATCTACTCATAGGAATTGCTATTGTTTGGATCTTAATTATCCCCAAAGGCCCATGTGTGAAAGGTCTGGTCCCCAGGATGGCACTGCTGGGAGCTGGAGGAACTTTCAGGAGTGAGACCAAGTGGGAGTTCTTCAGATCACTGGGGCTGTGCCCTTGAAGAGCATCATGCAGTCTCAGGCATCTTCATTCACTTTTGCTTCCTGACTGTGAGATGAGCAGCTTTGCTCCACCATGCACTCCTCCCCTGCCACAGGCCCAAAACAGCAGGGATAATAGATCATGGACTGAAGCCTCCAAAACGCTGAGCCAAAATAAACCTTTCCCTTTATAAGTTAATTATCTCAGGCATTTCATTATAGTAACAGAAACTATGCTGAGCAACACAAGAACATTTAGGTAACCCAGAACAAAACTTGAAGGTGGAAATCCTCTTTTAGAGAAAAAGAAAATCTGCAAGGACTATAGGACATATAAGTTTATAATGTTTCCCTCTATCTATAGAAATGACCATATGGTAACATTCTCTATTTTTTAAAAATTTAATATGCTTTTATTAGTTCATTATAGTCTCACATCATAATGTAAATCATGTTGACAGTGACATACATGCACACAGCACTTGGTGCCCCCCCCGCCTCACCATCTCCCCCCTTCCCAATACAGAGTACTGAGATTGACATTGGTATTTTCACATATGTACACGTAGTCAATGGTAGTAATTCCATTAATGGACCTCACTCCTCCCCCTCCCCTTCCCTTAGACCACCTCCCTGGCTCCACTGAGGTTTCTCCTCCATTATCTGGAGTCCCTCTGGTATCCCAATTATTCCCTAGCTTGCGCATATTAGTAAAATCATATGACCCTTCACTCTCTGTGACTGGCTAATCTCACTTAACATAACGTTCTCCAGGTCCTTCCATTTTCTTTCAAATGACATAATTTTATTTTTCTTTATTGCTGAGTTCCATTATATTCACTTTTGCTTCCAAAATCCTTAGTAGGATTCCATTATATCCCATAATTTTGTAATCCATTCATCTGTTGATGGACACCTAGGTTGGTTCCATAATTTGGCTATTGTGAATTATGCTACTACGAATATGGGTATGGATATATTACTGTAGTTCTCTGATTTCAGCCCCTTTGGAAAGATACCCAGGAGTAGAATAGCTGGATCATATGGTAGATCCATTCCCAATTTCCTGAGGAATCTCCACACTGATCTCCATAGTGGCTGAACTAATTTGCAACCCCACCACAGTGTAGAGGAGTTCCTATTTCCCCACATCCTCACCAGCATTTTTTGGGTTTTGACTTCTATTAAGAAGTCATTCTGATTGGGGTTAGATGGAATCTCAGTGTAGTTTTAATTTGCATCTCCCTGATAGCTAATGATGTTGAACATTTTTCATGTATTTATTGACCATTTGTATCTCTTCTTTTGTGAAATGTCTATTCAATTCAATTGCCCATTTCTTGATTGGGTTATTTGTTTTCTTTAATGTAGTCTTTTAAGTTCTTTGTATATTCTAGATGTTAGTCCTCTATCAGAGGGATAGCTGGCAAAGATCTCACATTCTGTAGGCTTTCTCTTTAGACTCTTGATGGTTTCCTTTGATGAGCAGAAACTCTTTAGTTTAATAACATCCCACTTATTAATTCTTGTTTTAATTTCCTGAGCTTTGGGGGTCTTGTTGAAGTAGTTTCTACCTGTGCCTATATGTTGGAGTACCAATGTCATTCTTCACAGACCTAGAAATTTCAGTCATAAATTTCACATGGAGAAACAAAAGACCCAGAATAGCCAAAGCAATTCTCAGCAATAAGAACCATGCAGGAGGCATAACAATTCCTGACTTCAAATTATACTACAGAGCTATAGTAATAAAATCAGCATGGTATTGGCACAAAAACAGACACATAGACCAATAGAACAGAATAGAATATACAAAAACAAATCCACACACTTATAGCCAATTGATTTTTGACAAAGGTGCCAGACACATACATTAGTGAAAAGACAGTCTTTTCAACAAATGGTGTTGGGAAAATTGGTTATCCAGTTGTAGAAAAATGGAACTAAGTCCTTATTTCTCACCTTGCACAGAAGTCAACCCGAGATGGATCAAAGACTTGGAAGTTAGATCAGAGACTATGAAGCTACTAGAGGAGGGAATAGGTATAACCTTCCCTATTTAATAAAAAAATCTACTCTGAAGTTTCAAAAAAATCATAAAGCCCAAATCTACAATTTTCCAATATTTAACTCACCTGCAATCAAGAAATGTATTCTGTACTCAACTTAATTCTCCAACAAAGCAGCTTAAGCTTGTATCATGGTTTGGATCTCAAATGTCCCCAAAGGCCATGTGCTGAAGGCTTGGTCATCAGCCAGAGGCTGAGGTAGGACCTAGTGGAGGGAAGTTAGGTTACTGGAGGTGTTACTTAAAGGGAACATTGGGACCTTAGCGCTCTGTCTGTTTCTCTCTCTCCTCTCTCTCTCTCTCTCTCTCTCTCTCTCTCTGCCTCCACCTCTCTCTCTCTCTCTCTCTCTCTGTTTCCTGGCCTCCATAAGATGTGCAGCTTTGCTCCAACATGCCATAATGTTCTGCCTCACCACAGGCCCAAAAGCAATCGACCCAGCTCATTATGGGCTGAAACCAATGAAACTGTGAGCCAAAATAAACCTTTCATACTTTCAAGTTGATTTTCACAGGTATTTTGTCACAGCAACAGAAAGCTAACACAGCTTGAAAGGATGCATTTGAAATGGAAACAACTCAACTCCATATTGCTTTTGTAGATGCTGAACATTGAGACTATCAAGTAATTTCTTAGTTGAACAACTGATTTTTAACAGGATGAACTTGAGAATGGACAAGATAGCTATGCAACACTCCCGGTGAGGGAATCAGAAGACACAGTTGTCTTTGGCTCTGGTGAAGAAGTTTTAATCTCAGATGTATCAGTGATTTTGATCTCTTCGCTTCTCTCTTTTAGCAATAAGGAGCCACACACAGGGTGTTAACCCAGCCTGATGATTGAGTGTAAACAAGATTCTCTATGCAGTAGACTGGAGGAACCAGACCTGATTCTAAGTTTATTATTATTTTCCTTATGCCAAATAATGTCAGCTGACCCTATTTACTAATACCCATCGCAGGTATGGATTTTAACAAACACAACTAAAGCCTACCCACAGAAACCCCTTTGTGTTTCATCAGCTTTGCATCAGGAAGTTTTATTCTCTGCCTTATTCTTTCTTTGGGGAGGAGTGATTCAGACACTCGTGGCCAAAGGTTTTCCTGGAGTCAATCTCATGACTAGTTCCTAAGTTCTTAGTGCACATTTATGGAGGCAGAGCTAGGACAGCTGCAGTGTTTCATTACAAAAATTTGCTCCTTCATTTCATCAAGTGTTTCTAAAATATAAAAACACGAGGCATTTTACAGCCAATTTTAGGCTTACCCATGTAAGGGGTTATGTAAGGATTCATAAAGCTTTTAGAGGGGATTTGTTTTATAATATTGGCCACACTGCATAACAACTCAGAACTCATAAGGGGATAGTTTCAATACCAAAGAAGATATATAGCCTGATATAAGATTGGAGGGTGAGCCAAAGAAGGTAGTAGAAAACCAGTTATCAGTTTGAGTCAATTTCCTTTTTTATATTATAATCTGCTTAGTGTTCAATCATGATAACTCCAGCTGAAGGGCCACTTCTTGTTAGAGAGAATGAACCTTACTTATTGATTTTTATAATCTTCATTTGCTTCTTCATTCACAGAATGTTTATCTAACACCCAGCATATGCCTAGCACTGAGCTGGACCCAGTGAAGAAAATCCCTGAAGGACTTTCCAAGAGGAAATTTCTTTTTTTTTTTTTTTTTTTTGCGGTACCAGGGATTGAGCGCAGGGGCGTTCTACCTCTGCGCTACGCCCCCGGCCCTATTTTTTATACTTTATTTTGAAACCGGGTCTCACGAAGTTGCAGAGGGCCTCGCTAAAGAGAGAGAGAGAGAGAGAGGGAGAGAGAGAGGGAGGGAGAGGGAGAGAGGGAGGGAGAGGGAGAGAGAGAGAGAGCTGAGGCTGGCCGCGAACCCAGATCCTCTGGTCTCCACCTCCCAAAGTACTGGGATTACAAGCGTGCGCCACCACGCCCGGTTTCCAAGAGGAAATTTCAAAAGAGCCCCTATGAGCATTAGAGAAAAATATGCTAAACTTGAAAACACGTTCACCTGTACATCCCTATCCCTCAGCAAGTTGCCTGGATCCTGATAGGTAGATGTCCAATAAACTGTGACAGTATGGCAAGAAAGAAAGAAAGAAAGAAAGAAAGAAAGAAAGAAAGAAAGAAGGAAGGAAGGAAGGAAGGAAGGAAGGAAGGAAGGAAGGAAGGAAGGAAGGGAAAACAAACCAACAAGAATGCTGTGTGGTTGTATTCTGGAAAACAATAGAAAATTGAAATGAAGGCTGAATGCATTTTATGCTGAACCTGAAAGGTTCTGAGGGAGGAAGCTTTCAAACAGGGAGAAACAGTGAAGACATAGGCATGTTATCCACATCTGAGAAAGATCCAGGTATATCTGGGGTTGGTGAGTAGACAGACCTGGAGATGATGACCAGGCCCAGAAGTAAGATAAATGACATGTGTGACAACTACAAACATAAAGAGGTATTTTATTTGTTCTTCTGCACTTTAAAGTCACTTGCATGTCTGGTCAGGGAATGACCAGACACTAAAGCCAATTTAGGGAGCAGGTTTTGGAAGGAACATATAAGGTGGCTTATAGCAGGTGAAACAAAGAACGGTGGCATGGTTTTTAACCACATCTGTAACATTTTTGGCACTCCTTCCGTCAAAAGATGGGGTCTAGTTCTCCACCCTTGAACATGGGCCCAATTAAGTGACTCACTTCAAATTAATAGAATATGGCGAAATGGATGGCATGTGACTTCTGAGGCTGTTATCACGGTGGAGATCCTTCCCAGCTGTCTCTTGGATTGTTCATTTTGGGGAAAGCCAGCCTCTATATTGGGTAGACAGATCCTCAAGCTGGGAATGGAGAGACCCATTCAGGAGCAAAATGATACCCCTCACCAACAACCAGCAGCAACTGGCCAGCCACCTCAGCAGCAGCAGATCCCCCAGCCGGGAAAGCCGTTGGATGACTGAGTCCTGGGACGTATCTTCACTCAAGTTTATGAGAGAAATCCTCAGCCAGAACCCTGCAGTGAACCAATTTCGAAATTTCCGACACACCCAAATAGTGAGGGTAATCAACTACGGAATGATTTGTTACACAACATTTAATACTGAGTGCAGATGGTAAGGTCACCTGAAAGGTTGTTGTCACAACCTAGAACCTGAAATATGGTCTTGGCCACGAAAATGGTATGGAATAAATAAACATAAAATATGACAGGACAAAACTTAGTAGTTTGTTGGACAAAAGAGTTGAGAAAAAAAGAAACCGAGATGGTGCTGAGAAAGCATGAGAAGAGCAAAGCCCATGGTAGAAATATCAGTAGGAAGTGGGGAGGAGAAATGGCTTTAGGGGAAATCATCGTTTAATCTTATAACTATACAGAACTAGACTATAGAAGAAGCTGTGGTAATAATGACAGAATGTTGGATTTAGAAGATTGCTTAGAGATTGGTTAGTTCAATGACCCCATTTTACAGATAAAGTCAAGGCAGTCCTATGAGTCTCTGTGTTTAGAAGGGTTCACTGCTTGGTCTAAAGCTCTGCTCTCGCCTTCTTGAAATCCTTGATTCTTCAACAAAGGGTCCTGCATTTTCATTTTTCATTGTACCCACAGATTAAGTCCCTGGTCTCGTATATGCTCCATCCTCTCCTTATTGATTCTGAAAGAACAACTTGGTGAATGTAGGATTATCTGTTTCCTATATAATTCTAAGATCTGGGCCCTCCCTGATCTCTAGTGGAGAATAGAACGACTTAATTCTTACCACAGTGCATTGTTCATCACTGAACTTTGTGTATTCCTATACATAACCATTTTTGAGGTGGTGAATAACCATGATGGCAGTTGGTCTGAGACACAAATTGCCTTTCAATTGTTAACAAGTGACATGCCTGAGTCTCAAACGTAGGTTCTGCTTAAAGGGAATGGGGGATCCCATGGTGGAGATGCTGCCACACTATGAATACTGAAGCTACTAACTGTAATATTGCATAATCTTGTGTGGTATGTCTCGATTCCCACAAGTTTATGAGACTGATATAGCCTTGGGTAAAATAATGGAGAAATGCCACATTCTTCTCAGTGAGTCCTAGTTGATGATAATAAGCTAGATATATTTTCCCCAGAACTAATGTCATTGAGCAAAAATAAATTACTTTGCATTAAAAGTATAGTTCCTTATTTGTAGGCAAAATTTATGAGGCGTGGAATATAGATATTTAGCCTAATCCAGGATTAATCTTTAAGAATAGGAGTTCTGCATTGAAATAAATCTCTTAATTTCAGCATCTACCCACTGCCTTCTTTTATTACCAGTCAATGAGTATTAGGTAGAGGTATTTGAAACTGTATAACTATATAATATAGGGTGTTTGTAGCCATATTTTATTTCTAGAATACTGTGATTTAATTATTTAATACCTGTAGTTTCCTTTATTAAGGAGTAGGAGGAAAACCCATAAATACATCTGATAGCAAAAAAAAATAGTAGCAAGGAATCATCTTTAAGTAAAACCACAATCATCGCTTTAAACAGTATTATTTTGAGTAAAACCACAATACACAAAATTAAACATTCAGAAGCAAAGAATGGTGAAAGGAAAAGGTGCATAGCACAGGGGTGCTTTTATGTTTAAATAATTCATTCTTATAATTAACTAATTGGAGTGGCAGAAGGGTTTTTCTCCTGGCTACAAAGTATTTTGGGCTGCTTCCTGGTCAGTTAGCAAAAAAGAAAGAAAAAAAAAAGAAGAGAGAAAGAAAAAGAAATGCTCTTTTGCTCAGCAGGCTTTCAATACTGCAATTTCATAAGTGCCAGAACAGGGCATCTTAACCTTAATCTGTGGACTTCCAGAGGTCCGTGGACTGTGAGAGGTTGATAACCTCCCCTGAAGCTGGATACAAAATGTGGTTTGGATGTGGGTATGTGGAGAAAAATATGGTATTTCTCAAGGTGGAATGTAGGCCTTCCTCTCTATCTGTCCCATTCCCACCTGATCCTGAAAGCCCAACTCAGATCTCACCTCCTTCTAGAATTGTCTCCCAGCCACTGCACTCCCCCGCCCTCCCTGCTCTTGGGAAGCGCTCCTGCCTTCAGTCTCCTGGGGCTTTTCTTGTCTACATCATCCTGCTGCCCTTTCGCATATTTTGGTCCATTTCCTCGATACATTGGGAGGTCTTGGAGGGCAGGTGTCATTGTGTCGCCAACATAACACTCCACAATGGGAGGTTTTCAGTGAGTGCTTGGTGCGGCTGCTGAAGAAAATGTCTCAGTCTTGGAGCATCTCCCTTAGCACATTCCATAGGATCCGAAAAGCTGCCCCAAATCTCTCCCCTGTTCACCTCGTCCCACCTTCAGGATGACCTCATGAGAACCCATACATGTCCACTCATGTTTTACTGGATGTTTCACATTCATTGATCCGATTTACAGTCCACATTTATCTCATCTGTGGTCTCAAGGAGTGTTCAGATGTGGGCTTGGGAAACAACATTTCTACATTATTGTGTGATAACATTTATCCAGGGCTTTAAATATTTCTTGGGTCATTGAATAACAAATCATTTTCTTGAAAATGCTTTAATTTGTCAGGCATGGTGGTGCATGCCTATAATCCCACTCTTTTGGAGGCTGAGACAGGAAGATGACAGGTTCAAGGACAGCCTCAGAAATGTAGTAAGACTTTCAGCAACCTAGTGAGACCCTGTTTCAATACAAAAAAAAATTAAAAAGGGCTCAGAGATAGAGTGCCCCTGGGTTCAATCCCCAATAACACACACACACACACACACACACACACACACTGTAGTTTACCCCAAAGAAGGAGGTATTCACTATGAGAACATGACTCACTCTCCTTTAGTTAGTCTGAGAATTTTGCTATGTGCAAGTATGTTTTTATCACACTAAATCTCAGTATGATGTATGGTTACAATGCACCAATAAAGGTATATTTAAAAATAGTGCTAGATCTACATAATGTAAATCAACAGGACTTTCCTTAGAAATCTGCAATCCACTCAGTGCATGTGTGCGTGAGTGCATAGATCCTTGGCACACAAAGGATCCATAAATAAATAAATGCTTGTGTTTATGTATTTTGGGAGATACTCTTTCTGCCCTTCTGTTACAGTACTGATCAGAATCTGCTTTGTATTAGTATAGTTTACACAATCATTTGGTCCTTTCCTCTAGGTTGGATATTCCTGAGGGATAGGGGCCAGAGCTCATTTTCTTTGGAGTCTTCCACTGGGTGTGACACACATCATGTTTTGCATACAGAAGGATCACAGTTCATTTTAGTTTAATTTGAAAAAAGGGTATTTACCATGGTATGAAATGTGAAGGGGATACGCATTCAAACACCACAGGTTTGGGCAAGAAAGCAACATTGGGTATAACCTCCATGAAACAGGTCCTTCCAAATGGGTAGTGAATCTCAGGGAGGTTGCAATCAGCTCTGAGAAGAACCAGCACTTCTTCCCACTTGGAAACTTGGCCAGTCTTACCAGCACAGACAGTGCTAAAGCAGAGAAGATCCAGGGTGCTAAAGAGCCTGAACTTACTTTCCTTAATGCACAGGCAAGTCTTCCCCCTGATTCCCTAACCGAGCGTGGGCAGACCTTTCCTCTCAGTGGATGCCAGGCACTGCTTTCTGAACCAGCTCCGCCCTCTGAGTGGTTTCCCTGCCTTTACATAGCATCCCCCTGCCTGCATTCAACAGATGCTTGCAACATCTGTGAATTGGTTCAAGGCCTGGGTGGGGTAGTTTCATTTTCTGTCACGCACCTCACAAACCGATGTCCCCATGCAGACAGAATCAGAGAGTATCTATGACAAGGACAGCCGTCTAACCGAAGTGCTTCAAGGTGGGATCCTAGGACCCCCTTCCTTCATACCTGTCTCCAGAGCACCACTTCTCTACATTATTGGAGGCCTAAATTGAATTTGCTGAAATTTTTAAAAGATCCTACTCTGGTTACATAGAACTTTCCTCTTAATGAAGAATGAATTTCAAGTTTAATCACAAAAAAAAACCTTTTTATTGAAGTAGTCTCTGGCAAATGGAGAAGAGAAAAAGACTTAGGAATTGAACATGTAGTGTGCTATCTTTTTTTCTGATTTTAGAGAGGCATTTATCTCAAAACATTTTACCAAGTATAGAGAACAAAAATCTAGCCACTTTAAAGGCAGTAGCCGGTCACTGCAAAGTAACCTTTTCTATCCTAATTTCTTTTATAAAGCTTAGCTATAAAATTGTATTTAAAGGCTTTTGTTTTCATTTCAGAGGAAAACGCTTTGAAAAAAACTCTGAGATTCAAATATCCCCTCCTTCTTAAATTCTGCCCTTCTCTTGGTTCTACCCACTTCCTCATCCTGTCTCATTCATGTACAGTTGCACAGGTTGTCTCCAAGGGTACTTGCTGGTCAAGTAGGCTATGTGAGTGTCGGCTTCCTAGGCTCGTATCCACATACAAAATCCTCTCAATGTGTGTTTCCTTATTTCCCATGGATCTATGTGGGGACTCTATAATTTTGAAGTGCTTGGTAAATTACTGTCTATTTAGCATCCAGCTAAATTATATTTCACTAAAGTTTACCATGGAGATTAAAAAATATAACACATCAGATCAGAGTAACTACTTGGGGGAATTAAGTTGTGGGTGTCTCTTAACATATGCTTAGCTGGAAGAAAAACAAAACTAGATATCTAGAGGCTCTTAGAAACTACCTGGAGACAAAAACTGAAAGATGAAACTTGGCTTTTCAAGCCATCCAGCAAGGCGGCCCTCAACTAAATTATGCCAGCAGCAGAGTAGCTTGGGCCTGTGCTCGTGAGGGTGGAGGCTGAGCAGCAGGGTGGCAACCTCAGCTCTTTCCTCCGCACAGTTTCTTGCCCATTCAGGCACTTTATGTCTGATTTCTTTTGCAAACTGCAATATTTAACTCACTGTTTTCCCATCACCAAAGAGGTTGGTACTATAGATCCTTTGTTTCAGTGTGGAATGAATGGTGATCTTTTCCTATAAAAGATTGTCAAAGCTGGACAGGTTGGCGCACACTGGTAATCCCAGTACTTGGGAGGCTGAGACTGGAGGATTGCAAGTTTGACATCAACCTCAGCAATTTAGCAAGGCCCTCAGCAACTTAGCAAGACCCTGTTTCAAAATAACAAGTAAAAAGAGTTGGGGGTATAGCTCAGAAGTAGAACATCCTTGGGTTCAATCCCCAGTACCAAAAATAAACAAATAAACAAACAAATAAATAAATAGATAATGAATGCCAACCTCTGTCTAATTTGTGAGAGAAAGAGTATTCTGGAGATCTGACATGGCTATACAGAAAGACAGGTACTTCCTCTGTGTAGATGCATGTCAAGTTTTTGCCAAGTTCAGAGATATGTGTTGGAAATGGATGTAGTCTTTCCCAAGTCATTAGAGGAAGTGGACAAGATCTTACTTTAGAAGTCTCTAAAAAAATATTTCTCTGGACCTGGTCTTCACTTAAGTAGCAGGCGTTGGCTCATGTATCAAGAAGGGAGAACGAGAGGGAGGGGGGAAGGAAAAAGTGGAAGGTGAAAGGAAAGAAAAATAGGGAGGAAGGGAGCAAGGAAGGAACATAGGAGCTGAGAAGTCGTGATTTAGACACTCGATTACATGCTTCCTCACAAAAAGAGGAAACTAGGGTACAAAAATGTTCGGTTATTTTCCCAACACCACATTCCTAGTGGGACACAAGGCCAGGTTATCTCCCTCCATAGCGGCTATTCTTTCCACAAGGCCATGGTGACTCTCCGCAAAATGCTTGCCAACTTTTAATCAATGGTGATATAATAACACAATTTCCACAAATAAATATATGTATTTGAATACAGATTTATTTATTATCTAAAGAGACTCAGTGCTCTTTAGAAATGTGTAACAAATATAGAATGATCTGGCTAATGTTATATAAAGTAGTGCTAGGGTTATCATAACAGTATCAGTGGCATTTAATAATTTTAATAAATGTTGGTAACATCTATTGAAGGCAAGTTTATGAGTGATTTTTTGTTTGTTCTAGAAAAGATTTTAAAGGGTTTTCTGGTGCCAGGAGAGATGAGCCTTTACAAATATGTCTCTGAAATAGTTGTTATTATTATCCCCATTTAACAGATGAAGTAATAACAGCTCAGAGAGATACCTGACCTGCTCAAAAAGCTTATGAGTCACCAACTTGGGTGGCAAATCAACGTGTGTTTATTTCCAAGTCCACAAAATTAATCTCCACTCATACTAAGAGCCAGTGTTATGTTTATGCATTATAATGTTAGCATAACTATTAGCTAGTGTTATAATTGTGCCATATAAAGTTGTCATAACTGGAATCTAGACCAGTAAATACAGCAGTTCGAGACTACATGATTTCATCTTAAGAAGTCAGTACATGATACTTCAATTATAGTTATTCTAAATTGAGAATCAATTATGTTCAAGTCATCTGCAACTAGAGTATCAAGAATCGTACAAAACTTCCACCTGCTCCAAGATTAAATTGGAGTGTATTATCTAGTAATGATAACAAAAAAAAAGCAATGGCTGACCCTTCCTATGGGATTGATATCATTCTGAACAGCCATGTAACTATTAGTCCCATTGTTTAGATGCAGTTGAGGCACAGAGAGTTTAAATAGCTTGTCTAGGTTTCCAAATCTAGTAATAGAACTTGGGGTCTCAACCAAAGCCACTTGACTTCAGAGCCTGTGCTCTTATGAGATCTGCCTGTTATTAGACACAAAACACACACAGATACACACATACACATTGAAAAATAAAGCAGTTACAAGACTACTCATGCAGACTAGTAAAAAGCGTCAGTGTCATGGAAGGCAGGCTGCTTGTTCTAGAATAAAAGTTAAAATGACATGATATTCAAGTACACAACACGATCCTTAAATGAATCATGGTCTGAAAAAAAAACACATATGCATTGCTCTAAAGAGCATTTGAGGACAATTTTAGAAATTTGGTATGGACTGCATATTAGATTACATTCTTATCTCAATGTTAAATTTCTTGACTGTCAGGCTGTCGGGTTGTACAGGAGAATGTCTGTATTCTTAGATGTCATGTGCTAATGTATTTTGGGTTGCAGTCTTGTAGTGTCTGCAACTTTCTATGAAATAATTCAGAATAAATACACCCACAGAGTGAGACAAAGCAACTATGGCAAATGTTAGATAGGGATGTGTGGGTGTGGAAAAGTTCTTTCTCGCCCTAAATCTAGAAAGCAGTCCCTTCTTACCTACTGACTTCTCAGCCTTTCTCTGGCTCTTATGTCCCTCACATGCCAACTTGGATATAATTTCTTGAAAAATAACTCATTTAAAATCCTAAACAGGTTAATTTCTTCCTTTAGGTTCTCAGTTCCCTCCTTTCCTAACCACCCCCTCCACAGTTCATTTTCTAACAGCCTATCTCTCCTTGAAACTGCATCCCACCCCCCATGGCTCATTCTGGGTGAGTCACACCATTCTGACATAGCAAAAGCATGCCTAACCATGATTTGCTTTGCTTGCTAAGGAGCTATTAACTGGGGTGAGTGGTAAGAAGGGAGAGTGTGACCCCAGGGACCTCTCTGCAGAGATAGTCTGCAGTACCTTATAAAATTCTCAGGGAGTGCCAGTAGATGATGAGAGATATTAGCGAAAGAACCACCTTCCTTCGATGTCATCATTTCTGTTTTAGTCTTCTGCCTTCTATTTGCTATGTGTGTGTGTGTGTGTGTGTGTGTGTGTGTGTCTGGGGCTTGAACCCAGGGGCATTCTACCTCTGTGCTATACCCTAACCCTTTTTTTAAAAAATCTTGAAACAGGGACTTGCTAAGTTACCACATGCTGGCCTCAAGCCTGTGATCTTCCATCTGTCTCCCAAGTACTGGGATTACAAAGGTGTGCGCCACAGCACCCAGCTCTATTTTCTCTTTATTAACAGGAAAAAGCTAGCCTCTAAGTTTGATATACCATGGCTTTGCTTTGGAACTGCCTTCTGCCTCTAAGCACTTTTCTAAAATCTCAGATGAAGAGATTTTTGTAAAAATGAAGGCTATTTAGGATCACTATCTTGGGTACCTTTGTAGAATATTCTGTTGATCAGGCAGAAAAATAATGCCAATTGCAAATTATGTCCATAGATGATGAAAAGTAAAAATATCAAAGCACTAAAGGGAGGGAACGGGGAGGGAATGAGGTGGGATTTGAGGGACGGCTAAATGGTCAATATGTGCATGTATGATTCTTCTAACCTGACACCTATCAAATGTATAATTACAATGCACCAATAAATGGATATAAATAAAAAAATTAAAAAAGAAGTACAATCAAAAAAAGTAAAAATATGTTTTTTTTGTGAAAACCAATACTGATTTTTCAACATATAGACTCTTTGCTTTTCTAAACAGTCAACATTGAGCAAAGAAACTACATCTCGCCAGGCATAGTGGCACACGCCTGTTATCCCAGTACTTGGGAGGCCGAGACAGGAGGATTGCAGGTTCAAGGCCAACCTCAGCAATTAAGCAAGACCCTGTTTCAAAATGAAAAATCAAAAGGGATTGGGGTATAGCGTGGAGGTAGAAGGCTCCTGAGTTCAATCCCACCAAAAAAAAAATACATTTCCTATTATCTCCAAATTTTATTTTATTTTTGTCTTGCTGATGACCATGGCAGATTCTAATTCTTACTTTGATCAGTCATTTTCTTGTCTTTTTCTGTGGCATTATAGAAGACATGAAGCAGAAGACTGGAGTTCAGATAGAAGATGAGCTGTAGCGAGTAAACAGGACTTTCAAAATGTGTGAAGAAGGTGATGCGAACAGGAGAAATGAGGACTCAAAATCACAAATGCGCACAGCAGACAGAGGAAAATTAAGGGGTGGGGGGAGCAAGTCCAAGTATAAAAACCACTCTTCTCTCTGACAGTTAAAATTTCTCCATATGTTTCCCATAGAAACATGAAGCCTATCAGTTTAACTTCTGTTTTTTTCCATTTTAATGGTGACTTGGGAACAGACAAATATTTTTCTTGTCTAAGAAAAACAACAGTGCAAGTGAAATGATAAACAGGGGCTAGTGTGTGACTTCAAGGTAGAGAAGAAAAAAAAAAAAAGGACAGTGAGGTAAACTGGAGGGTCAGGTGCCACCTACCAGAGAAGTCACAGAGTCACAACTCAGCACCGGCAGATTGGTGACAGGTGGAATTGTGAGCCCCACTGGGGACCACTGTGGTCTGAATGTTAGTGTCTCCCCAAATTCAAATGTTGAAATGCAACAGTCAATGTGATAGGAAGAGGAGTTAGAGGTGGAGTCTTTGAGGGCTCCACCCCCAAGAGACAGGACTGATGTCCTTATAAAAGAGGCTCAAGGAAGCTCCCTTGTCCCTTCTGCCATGTGAGGACATACAACAATGTTCTGTACAGGAAGAATGACCCCCACTAGACGCTGAATCTGCTGGCAACTTGATCCTGGACTCCCCAGCCTCCAGAACTGTGAGAAATAAATTCTGTTGTTTATAATTTATCCAACCTAAGTCATTTTGTTATCACAGCATGAACAGACTAAGATAGGACCAGATCATGTTTTTCAAGAAAAGCAACAGAATCCAATTTTCTGGCAAAATCTCCCAATTTTATAATTGTGGCTTAAAATCATTTAGGCCAAAGAAAGAAGTCTGTGAGTTGCATTTAACTTTAATGCGAAGGTGGCCATTATAGCCTCTGGTCTATGTGTATATGAACTCATGTTGTGCTAGGCATTGAAACCTCAGCTTTGTGGTTGTCTTAAATTGCAATAGAAGTATTAGAAGTTTTAACCTTAATGAAAAATATTTTTCCTGGGAGTTTTGGGACATTAATGAAGATGGTTGTACTCTCCTCTTAAAAAAGGTGTTTTTGAGAAGAGTAAACACCAGGGTAATTTTGAGACTAGCCAGACCTCTCAGTAGCCATGTAAAATCTCTTGATGGTCAAGGCCCTGTGGCCTTTTGAATTCAGGAAGAAAGTAACCCAACTGACTCAAAGAAATAGTTTCCACTTAGCCTCATAGTATTAAACAGCTTAAAACAGTTTCGATGTTGCATGATAGAAGGCAGGTTGTACGACTACAGAAAAACAAATCGGGTTATCAGGAGATGAGATGGGTCCCGAGTCTCATGGACAGTGCTTAGGTCGTCTTATCACACAAACAATGAGCCCTGTCGTTTGCCTCTCAGTCGGAATGTGGCACGATGTGTTTCCCTCGGCAGGCACATCCTCCTGGATCAAGAAGGCCTGGCACACAGGATTTCTGTGAATTTCCTGATCTGCTCTTGCTTTATTAGTCATGAGGAAACAAGAGATAAGGTAAAGAGGCCAAGGGGGGAGGTCCATGCATCCATGTGATCTGCTTCTCTAGTTGGAAATGCTCAGGTAGAATTAGTCTGGGCTCACTCTGGTCCCCCCATATGGAACAAGAGTTAGCTTCATGATTTCAGCCAATGAAGGAACCCCACGGGTGGGGGAGAGGGCCCAAGAGAAGCCGCCAGCCATGGTTGCTTTGGCAGGAACTGGTGAAGTGCCCAGCCTGCCAAGTCTCCCAGCTGCAGCTCGGCTCCCCTCAGCCCTGCTGGCGGCTTCTCCTACTCCACCATATGCTAGACAGACTCTATGTTCCCATTGATTAAAGAGAAGAAGAAAAAGAAGAAGAAGAAGAAGAAGAAGAAGAAGAAGAAGAACAACAACAACAACAACAACAACAACAACAACGACAACAACGACAACCACAACAACAACTATTGATAAACTGAGAATTAACTCACCGTTGTCTCTCTTTTTTTCAGTTTCTAAGTGGCCAGAGGTGCTGCTGATTTGTTCCAAGTATGTATGACAAGGTTTCAGTGCTCCTAAAAGTCCTCCTCCTCCCTTCACCAGTCGTCCATCACAGGTCACCCCACCCCAAGAACACACCTCAGTCCCAGGAAGCCCAAGATGGATGGCTAGAGTGGAAATAGGCAGGACTGAAAATTCATATACATGGCAAAGCAGATCTGCGTCCCAGCTTGAAGAAAGCCACAGATCGAAGAGTGGGCAGCCTGCCAGCAGTTAGGTAAGAAAGAGAAGTACATCTGTTTCTCTTCTTTTCCTCCTCTATCCTTTCCCCTCCCCTCATCTTATCTTTTTTCTTCCCTTCCCTATCCTTCTCTTTTCTCTTCCCACTACTCCCTCCTCCTCTCTTTTTCTCTCTCTCTTCCCTTCCCTCTTCTCCTCTTTCCTCTCCCTCTTCCTCACCACTCCCTCTCTTCTGCATATTCTCTCCACTCCCAAATCATAAAATTTGGAGATTAATAAATTCGGAATCTCTTGCGCCGGGCATGGTGGCGCATGCTTGTAATCCCAGTACTTTGGGAGGCGGAGACCGGAGGATCCGGGTTCGCGGCTAGCCTCAGCTCTCTCGCTGTCTGTCTGTCTCTCTCTCTCTCTCTCTCTCTCTCTCCTCTTAGTGAGGCCCTCTGCAACTTTGTGAGACCCGGTTTCAAAATAAAGTATAAAAAAATAGGGCCGGGGGCGTAGCGCGGAGGTAGAACGCCCCTGCAAAAAAAAAATAAATAAATAAATAAATAAATTCGGAATCTCAAGTCGGGCATGGTGGTGCACACTTGTAATCCCAGTACTTGGGAAGCTCAGACCGGAGGATCCGGGTTCTCAGCCTGTCTCGACTACTTAGTGAGGCCTTCCACAACTTAGTGAGATCCTATTTCAAAATAAAGTTTTAAAAAATAGGGCTGGGGGTGTAGCTTGGAGGTAGAATGCCCCTGAGTTCAATCCCCAGTACCGCAAAAAAAAAAAAAAAAAAAAAAAAAATTCGGAATCTTTGGGAAAAGACAGCATTTGGGGAGGGTATTTTTGCTTCCAGATGACCCGTTCTGACCATTCTGATCCCTCTGAACTGGGTTTCTTTTTTTTTATATGTTTTTATTGGTGCATTGTAGTCTCACATCACAATGAGTATCAGTTTGGTGTTAACATACATGCACACAGCTCTTGGTGTCCCTCCCCCCTGCCTCCCCCCCACATGTAGCACTGAGAATGATGTATAATCATTGTATAATTTCATATGTACACACTGTTTATGATAGTAATTCCATAGATTCACTTCTTTCTTGCCCTTCCCCTTCTCTTGTACCCCTTCCCTCGTACCACTGAGGGTTCTCTGTTGTCATTGGAGTCCCTTTTGTGTCCCCACTACCAACCTAGATGTCCATCAACAGATGAATGGATTACAAAATTATGGGAAATACACACAATGGAATTCTATTCAGCAATAAAGAAGAACAAAATAACAGCATTTGCAAGGAAATGAACTGGGTTTCTGAGGAGTCTCTGGCTGTTTTGGCTTCTCGCAGCCACCCCCTGCCTTGGGATGCCTCTGAATGAGCTCCACTCTGCCTCTGGTCCTGCCTGTAGATGTATCCCCCCACCCCACCCCTACACAATACCCCTTTTGACATAAGGTTAAAGAAGAATAGCCGCGAGCAAACACCAGAGAGACTGCAAAGGCTTCTGCTAGTTTTACAGCAGCCCTTGCTTTGGTTCTACCAAAGGACTGAAGGTTCCAGAAGGAAGACTGAATAACTCCTTCTAGACAGCAATCATCCAAAGCACTGCCCTCTTAGATGCATGGCCCTGAAACCCCAACACCGGGAAAACTCCCTACATGTATTTTTTCTATGTAGGAAGTCCAAAAGAAGAAGGGAGTAAATGAAAGACAAGAAGGGAGGCATCCTCTAAGTGAGTTGTTGTGTCCAATCTGGGGAGAAAAAACAAAAAGAATTAAATGATAATGAATGAAAATAATGGTTAAGAAACCCTCTCTCTCTCTCTCTGGGGACTGAGCCCAGGGGTATTCTACCTCTGAGCTACACCTCTAGCCCTATTTATTTTTTTATTTTGAAACGGTTCTTGCTAAGTTGCTAAGCATCTTGCTAAGCATCTTGCTAAGTTGTGGAGGCTGACCTCGAACCTGTGATCCTCCTGTCTCTGCCTCCCTAGTACTGGGATTACAGGAATACACTGTACCACACCCAGCTAAGAAGATCTCTTCTAAGAGGATCCTCCAGTGTTGATTTTTTTTTCCCTTTCCTTTTTTTTTTTTTCTGTTTCCTTTTAGGTCTGTGTTGAGGTAATACAGCCAGACAAGCCTTAGGGAAACTGTTTCATGCTGAGATGCAGATGGAAAGACAAGTCAGCCTGATGCGGGGAAGGTGGGTAAGCTGCCATTAGATGCTGTTACTGAAGCCATTTGGTAGCCAGGCCAGTCTCTCCGCCCCTCACCGCAGAACCCCACATCTTCATGGGTTTGCAAGTTGGCTTTTCAGATGTGTACAGAGGATCTGGTTTCCTGTGGCTCAGAGGGAGACCTCTGTCTCATAAACTAAATTTCTAGTGTCTGACAGCTTCCAGCCTCACAGAGGAGCTGTGATGTCATGGACCTGTCTCGCCTGGGCCCAGTTTTATGACCTGGGGACAGCCTGAGCCTTGATCTCTTAGGCTCTAAAATGAACAAACTGATCAGTGATTGTCAAGTATCACATCATAGAATGACAAAAACATGTTACTTCAGACCCAGGATAAATATAATTTATAAAGCCAGGCATGGTGGTATACTCCCATGATCCTAGTACTTGAGAGGCTGAAACTGGAGGATCCCAAGTTCAAAGCCAGCCTCAGCAATTTAGCTGAGCAACCTAATGAGATCCAGTTTCAAAACAAAAAATAAATTAAAAAAAGGGTTGGGGGTACAATGCCCCTGGGTTCAATCCCCAGTACCATATATATATATATATATATATATATATATATACACATATAATTTATATATACACACATATAATTTATATATACACACATATAATATATATACACACATATAATTTATATATACACATATATAAATTAAAATCTATAAATTATATATAATTAAATAATTATAAATAATTATATAAATTAAAATATAAATTATATATATAATTCATGTTTTAATTTAATTTAATAATTACATATATATTTAATAGGTAAAGTGAAATATTTTATACAACAATATTTACCCTTACTACCTGTAATATACCCTGATATTTTTTATTCTTCTCTCTTTAATACTGGTCAGGAACCATTAAATTAATTTCATGAAGCCAGAGATACTGGTACATACCTGTAATCCCAGCAACTGGGGAGACTGAGGCAAGATGATGCAAAATTGAAGGCCAACCTGGGCAACTTAGCGAGACTCTGTCTCAAAATAAAATATAAAAAGGGCTGTGGATGTATCTCAGTGGTAAAGCGCTTCTGGGTTCGATCCCCAGTACTGAAAAAAATAAATTAACTCCATGGCCTATTAAATGGGTCAGAGCTCATAGCTTAAAATCTGTGAGCTAGATCAGTCATTCAAGAGGTATTTATTAAACATTGACATGTACCAGGTACCAGGAACTATTCTAGGTTCAGTAGTAATTTAAAAAGACAAAATTGGGACCAGGCATGGTGGTGCATGCTTGTAATCCCAGTATTTGGGAGGCTGAGACAGGAGGATCACTGGTTCGTGATCAGCCTCAGTGACTATGTGAGACCCTCCGGAACTTAGTGAGACCTTGTTTCAAAATAAAAAATAAAATAGGGCTGGGGGTGTAACTTGGAGGTAGAATGCCCCTGGGTTCCATCCCCAGTACCAGACACAAAAGAAAGACAAAATTGCCCTCATAGAGCTTCCAAATACATGATATAAATAAAGAAACTATACAGTATGACAGGTGTTCAGCAGATATCCTTGGTACTCCACCCTTATCCCTGGACCCCAGCATGCAGGCCATGCCGGCATGTTCCCTCCTCCCTCACCCTGCTGCTCCCTGCTATTCCAGAGTCCAGCATCTGCATCTCATCTCTACTTTGGGAATTAGCCCAAAGTCACAGCAGCCTCGAGGAGAAGTGCCAGGAAATTCACATTTCACTCCCAAGCAGCCAGTAACCAAAAATGAATGGAGGTCGACATAGACCCTTCACTTAGATAACTGAAGGCTTCTCCCCATTAGCACCTATACTTGACTTCTTGACATGAGGTCTACATCTGGGCAATATGAACTGTGAAAGAAGGTGAGAAGTGCCATTGTATTAATTACACAGGACCAGAGGATAGAGAGGTCTATGGAAGTTCGTTGTAAATGAGAAGGTTAGGAGAGGCCTCATGGATAGGAAATAAGCAATATTTGTGGGAACACCTGAAAGAGGTGGGGGAGAAAGACATGTGAATAAGGGGGAGGGAAGATGTTTCAGGCAAAGGGAACAACCAGTGCAAAGGCCCAGAGGCAAGAGTAAATTAATCAATTCTATGAACTGAATGTTTGTGTCCCCCAAAAAACTCATATGAAGAGGCCCTAGTCACAATGTGGTGGCATTTGGAGGTTGGACCTTTGGGGAAAAATTAGGTTCAGATGATGTTATGAGAGTGGAGCCCCCAGGATGGGAAAAACATCTGTGTATGTAGGTAAAGGGGACTCTAGATCTCTCCTCTATATGAAAATAGAGCAAGACCTGGCAGCCGGACCTCACTTAGAACCTGACCATGCAGGAACTCTGATCTCAGACTCCCAGCCTCCTAAATAACAAGAAATAAATGTGCTGATTAAGCCATCCAGGCTGTGGTATTCTGTAATAGCAGTCAAAACTGACTAAGAAAACCCATCGAGAACAAGCAGGGAAAAGCAGTAGTGGGAGGGGAGATTAGAACCATAATGGTCATATTTAAGCAAGCACTTCTGACTCGACATTTTACTTTATGACTAGATGTTAATGATGAGGGTTACAATGCCTAGAAACCTGATTCAAAAATACACCTCCTCATTTAAAGTCAGGAAATGTGGGAACGGCAGGCAGAGAAGCTGTTGGAGGTGAAGTGTGCACTGCGTGTGAACATCTCAGTGCCTCTATCAACACGCACCTGTGGTCTTGTTCAACGAAACCTCCTGCATTTACCTGCGTGGTTTCCATTATTAATGGACTCTGATTTCCAAAGCATCAGGATGCCCTGGAAGCTTTTATGTGCCTAATCATCTGACGCTAACCTTGTAACTGGCTGTTCTGGCCCAATGCAACAGCCTTTGGGCATCAGTTTTCTCATGTAAAAAGATGGTTCTACCAGCTCTGACCACCATAGACACCATTGTGCTATGTGGGAAAAACACAGCCACTTCCCTTGGTGGGAAAAGAAGAGCAAGAGTGTTAAGAGGGTTGAAAAGTAACTTTTAGGTTGTCAAGGAGAAAAGAGGAATTCCCTTAAATTCCTAGAGTCACATATTAGAAAAGGGAAGCCCGTCTTTGCTGCTCCAAATAGGGCCCATCTCTACTTGAATTCTCACTGATGGAGACTCACTGCTTTATGACATGGGAGTCTCAATTCTTCAGCTCCATTGATTGTCATAAGAGTTCTTCATTACTTTTTTGTCTTCTCCTGTCTTTTTAAAGGTATTTTTTAGTTTGCGGTATGCAGATCTTTCCTTCTTTGTTTAAATTTATCTCCAAGTATTTTTATACTATCGTAAATAGAATTGTTTTCTTGCATTTCTAGCATATTAAAACACTACTGATTTTTCCTGTTATTTTGAATTAAGCTCTAAAGAACCTTCCAAGCAATTCAAACAAAACATATCTTTCATGTGACAATCTTTTATATGGCTGAGGAAAACCAATCTACTTTCTCTTCTTTTTCCTGGGTCAAAACATAGTCAGGCTCATAGAGCATTCCCTATGTGAGGAGATTTCCAGCACTGGAACATGACATACAAGACTGACTTGTCAATGACAACACTAACCTCAAAGGCTGAGGCATGGCCAATGCTGTTCTAAGTGCATTTATATCAGTAACCTCATTTAATACTTGAAGCAGTTCTCCAAGGTATGTACATTTATTACTCCCATGTTCAAAGGACAATATGAAACACAGAGGTTAATAATTTTCCCAAGACACATAACCAGCATGTACGGGCACCAGTCCCCCAGACTGGCTAGTCTGACTTAAGAGCGATTATGATGTCAGCTCACTACACTTCGCCACCTCTCCACTGATAAACCAATGACAAGTTAGTGGAGTCCAGATAAGACTCAGACCTTCTGGTTCCCAGTCCAGTGCTCTATTTCACATTACCTTGAGTGTAGATAGCATGTCACTGGGAGAAAACAAGGGGAGCTTAGGGAAGGAAGAAGTAGATCAGAATTCCCAAATTTAGGTCTCTAGGAGAATTGTTGAGATTTTGCTTCTGTTACCAAAAGTAACCTTCCCTATGTATAAATGTAGTCAGGAAAAATGAACTTTGGCAAAGATATAAAGGCATCCTTGCTGCTGAATGGACTCCGAAACGCTCCCTAATTCCCACACCTTAGGCCCCAGTGAAGATGAAGCTCAGCAAAGTCTTCTTGAACCAGGAAGGAAGCCATGGCCTCCAGGCATAGTTCCTTGACACCTGAGGCTGTGAGATGAGGAGAATTCAGGGGTAAAAGCTTTCTTTGTATAGTGCTTTTCTTTTCCCTTAAGGAATTGAGGGTTGGTGTAAGAAGAAAAGGATGGCCTCAGTTCACAAAGCTGATCCCGAGAGATTTCATCAAGAAACTGAACTTCCAGGAAGAGCTCAGGAGACAAAATAAAACCTCAGAGAAAGGAATCGAGGGTAGAAACAGAGATGACAACTGTCAATAGTGTCAATAGTATTATTCCATAGCAGCAGCCAGGATGATCCCATTAAAATATTTAAAATGAAGGTCAAACCAAGTGTGGTGGTACACGCCAGTGATCCCAGTACTTGGGAAGCTGAGACAGGAGGAGTATAGGTTTGAAGCCAGACTGGGCAACTTAGTGAGACCCTGTTTCAAAATAAAAAATAAAAAGGGGATGGGAGTGTATCTCAGAGGTAAAATGTCCTGGATTCAATCCCCAGTATCAAAAAAGAAAAGTCAGCTTATGTCACTCTACACAACTCTCCAATGGCTTCCTTCTCTTCTTTCAGGAAGACTCTATTCCAGAAAGGTGTTACATTGTTGTTATAATTTGAATCTGTAATGTCCCCCAAAGGCCCATGTGTTGAAGGTTTGGTTCCCTAGCCCATGGTGCTATGGGGAGGTGGAACCTTTTGTAGGTAGGGCGTAATGGAAGGAAGTTAGGTCATTGGGGCATGCCCTTGAAGGGGATATTGGTACCCTGGCCCTTCCTGTCTCTCTTTTTGCTTCTCAGTCACCATTAGGTAAATGGGCCTCCTCTGCCACATGCTCCCACCATGATATACTGTGTTGCCACAGGCCCAAAACCACAGGGCCAACTTATGGATTGAAATCATATGCCAAAATAAATCTCTCTTCCTCTAAGTTGATTGCCTCAGGTATTTTGTCACAGTAATGGAAAGCTGACCAATACAATAGTTTTGACTCAGAATTTTTCTCAATTTAACTCATTACAGAGGCCTATCCTGACCCCTTTGATTTAATTTGTAGCCTCTCATCCCTTTTCTCTGCTTTGTTTTACTTCTTAGCCCATATTGCCACTTGTTATATGGTTCATTTATTTGTTTAAAATGTGTCTTACTCCCACTGACCTATAATACCTTGGAGGAGATCTCAGATTGAGTCTAATTTTTCCTGCTATGGCAGCCCAACCCCAAGAACTGAATCTGGCATTTGTTGATGAATAAAAGAATGGAAAAAAATAAGTGAACAATACTGAGAGGAGAAAAAAGAAAAGCAGATGGGTAAAGAAGACAAATAAAGGAAAAGGATGACTGATCCTAACCAGTTAGAGGACCAGTGAGAAATGAGGGGTGTCACTATATATGGGTGCCGGAGCCCACCAGCAGAGTCGAAGGGTTCAAACTGTTCCTGAAACGGGGAGTGAGGATTGAGAGAAAAGAGAGACAGAGAGACAAGGAGTAGCATAAAGACAAGAGACGAGAATGGAAAGACAAAGAATAGCTTCAAGAGAACTGCGGTCAATACTGTAGCCTTATCGGGAGGACTCTCAGTCAATACCGGAGCCTTATCGGGAGGATGGTCAGTCCATACTGCTGTGTGACAGTCAGAACCGCCGTGCCATCTTTATTTTGCTCGGACCTTATATATTCTTTCAGAGCATCAGATGTACACAATATAACACCAACAAGCAGACAAACAACATAGCACCAGATGTATACAATAGCAACAAGCAGACAAACGTGCTCTCACGCAGCACCCCTCTCCCTTCCCGGGTCAAGGAGTGGTCAACTTGTTCCTCTGCGAGCCTCCCTCTGTTGTTACAGCCACGATCAACAAAATCGGCAACACTTGGCAAAATCCTCACCTTGCCAGGCTGTTTATGCAACTCAGAGAAGGGAATAGCTCCCGACATGTGGGTAGGAAAATTAGGTGAGATGAGAAGAACTGATAAGGTTTTGGGTTTCAAAATAGGAGAATTCATCTTGTCTGTAAACTAACTGGGGTTGTATTTTAATATCCCTTTCTCTGGTGTCCCAAAAATAAAGGATTCTAATTACTTCTATTTATTGAGCCAGACACATGATCTGTATTAGCTCCAATCTTCATGATGACCCTCCAAGCAATGAATTATTATCCCCTCTTTGCCAATGAGGAAAGCAGGGGCAAAAAGTTAAGCAGCTTATTCACAATAGCCAAAAGGTTGAAACAATCTAAGGATTCGTCAGGAATGAATGGGTAAATGTGGTATATTTATACAATGGAGTATTATTCAGCCATAAAAGGAATAAAGTAATGGTATATGCTACTGTATATTTAAACCTTAAAAAACAATATGCTACATGAAAGAAATCAGACACAGAAACTCATATACTGTATGATTCTATTTATATGAAATAACCAGAATAACCACTGAAACAGAAAGCAAATTCGTGGTTTTCAGGGGCTGAGGAAGGAGGAAGGGGAGTGACTGCTTAATTTGTACTTACAGGCACTACTTTACGGGTAATGAAAATGTTTTGGAACTAGGGAGAGGTGATGGTTGTACAACACTGTGCATGTATTAAGTGCCACTGCATTGTACACTTTTAAATGACTGGTTTTGTATTATGTGCGTTTTACCTCAATAAAATAAATTAAATTAAAAAGTTAAGAAACTTGCATAGGCCATGGAGTTAGTGTTAGTGAGAATTTTCTGGATAGTTCATAAATCTATGCTTTGACCACTCTGCCGTGGGCCTCTCAAACCTAAGACAAAGCCCTGGAATTGATATCCTAGAGAATTTATTTCAATGTTAAACCAAAGGATGACAAGGGATAAAGGCCACTGGTAGCTTTTTATTGCAGTCATTTAATGCTCCCAACTTTCTGGACATCCCAACTATCAGCCTTTTTATTTCCCCCCTCATAATTGGAGACTGTTAGAGCTAAAGAGTACTTGAAAGGACTTTTAATATAGGCAATCTTAAACCCATGGACACACTTCAAAAGGAAAAGAATCATTATTTTTGGTGTCTAAGACCCCAAAAGTGTTAAAACAGGTACAATCCAACTAACTCTTTACAAATGGTAAAGCTGAGAGCGGGAAACATTGAGAGGCCAGCATGAGACACCATCTTCTGATCCCTCCACAGCACTCTTTCCTGTACATCACAGCCAGCTCTCCTTTCACACTGTGATGGTGAATTAGACCTAAAGTGCTTGTGTTCTTTATGATCAGCTTAAAAAGCTATAGACATCAAAGAAAATAACACAGCATATCATCTTTAAAAATCTCCTGCATGCTCTTTAACATCAGTAATATATGTTAAATGGAAAAATCAGGGATAACTTAAGTTTATCAAACTTAAAAAATAGATGAATCACAAAAAAGTTTGGGTAGTAATATTGACCAAATTATGTTATATGAATGTAAAATATGCCACAATGAAATACACTCTTCTGTATAATTAATATGTCCTAATAAATCATTTTAAAGTTGGGGTAGAAGAAACTTAAAGGAATTTTTCAATTTGAAACAAAAAGATGCTACACAGTGACATAAAATATGTAGAAGTATAAAAGTCACTGGTAAAGGTAAGTATATAGACAAATAGAGAATACTATAGTACTGTTATGATGGTATTTAAAACACTTTTAATTTGGGGGAGAAAATAAGAGGCAAAAATAGTAAGACTATAATTACAAAAATTTGTGAGTGGGTACAAGATATTAAAATATGCAAATTGTGACCTCAATAGCTTTAAAAAAGCATGGAAAGAGACAAATAAAAGTGCAGAATTTTTGTATGTGACTAAAGTTTTATCAGCTTAAACAGACTTTTACAACTATAGCATATATTATGGAAACCTGGTGGTAACTACAAAAAACATACCAAACGATGCACGAAAGAGAAAGGAATCAAGCATAACACTAGAAAATGTAAAACCAAAGCCTAAAGGTAGCAGAAGTAGGAAATACTAAAGATTAGAACAGAAATAAACAAAGCAGAATATGTAAACAATAGAAAAACAGAATCAACAAAACTGAAAATTGGCAAATCAACAAAACTGAAAATTGGCTTTGTAAAAAGATAAACGAAATCTTTAGCTAGACTAACTTAGAATAAAAGAGGAAACTCAAATAACAAAACTAAAAAGCCAAAAAGGAGACATTACAACTGATGCCACAGAAATATAAAAGATGCTCTATGAATAGTTAGACCTCAGCAAATTGGATAACCAAGGAAAATTAGATAAATTCTCAGAAACATGCAACCTACCAAAACTGAATCTTGAAGAAAGAGAAAATCTGAACAGAACAATAATAAGGAGATTAAATCTCTATATGAGAAACCTTCCAAAATAGAAAAGTCTAGAAACAGAGGTTTCGCTGTTGAATTCTACCAAATATTAAGAGGAAAAAAATTAGCATTGATCCTTCTCAAACTCTTCCAAAATACTGACAAGGAGGGAATAATTTCAAACTCATCTTATGAGGCTGGTATTACCCTGATATCAAAGCCAGACAAAGACATGACCTACAGACCAAGATTCCTAATGAACATAGATAAAAAAAACTTCAGCAAAATATTAGCATGTTAGCTTTCTGTCACTGCAACAATGTACTGAGAGAATCAATTTAAAAGGAGGAAAGAGCAGTGCACACCTGTAATCCCAGTACTTGGGAGGCTGAGACAGGAGGGTCCTGGGTTCAAGACCAGCCTCGGCAACTTAGTGAGACTCTCAGCAACTGAGTGAGACCCTTTTTCAAAACAAAAATTAAAAAGGTCTGGGGGTGTAGCTCAGAGGTAGAATACCTTTGGGTTCAATCCCCTGTATCACAAAAAGTAGAAAATAAAAATAAAATAAAAGGAGGAAGGACTTATTTTGGCATACAGTTTCAGAGGTTTCAGTCCTTGGTCACTTGGCTCTGTTGCTTCTGGTCCTGTGGTGAAGCAGAATGTCATGGCTGGGAGCACATGGTGGAGCAAAGCTGCTTAGCTCACAGAAGCAAGGAAGGAGAGACAGAGAGACAGAGACAGAGAGAGACAGAGGGAGAGAGAGAGGCAAACGTTCTAAAATACCCTTCAAGGCCACATGTCAAAACCTACATCCTCCATGACTAGACTCCACCTACTAAGTTTCCATCACCTCCCAATAACCCATTAAGTTATGAATCTATCAATGGACTAAGCTGCTTTGGGGACCAAACCTTCATCAACACGTGAGCTTTGGGGACATTTCAGGTCCAAACCATAACAACTAGCAAACCGAATTAAACAGCGTATTAAAAGGCCCAGACACCATGACCAAATGGGATTCATCTCTGGGGTGCAAGGATATTTCAGCACGGGCAAATCAATTAACATGCTACACCACATTGACATATGGAAGGATAAAGATCACATGATCATCTCAATAGATGCAGAAAAAGCATTTGACAAAACTGAATTCCTTTTCATGAAAGAACAGTTAACAGGGGTGGGGTGTGGCTCAGTGGCTGAGCATGCGCTTAGCATGCGCAAGACCCTGCGTTCAATTCCCAGCACCTAAAAAAGAACAGTTAACAAATTAGAAACAGAAGGAAAATACCTTTTATTCCCAGTTTATTCTAGAAATGTGATGCTTCCAGCTGTGTTCTTATTTCTCAAGATTGCTTTAGCTGCTCAGGGTCTTTTATGGTTCTATATAAACATTAGGATTGATTTTCTATTTATGTAAAAAGGGCCATTGGGACTTTGATAGCAATAGTATTAAATCTGTGAGGATGTGGACAAAATGGGACCCTTATACATAGTTTTTAGATATGCAAAATGATACAACCACCATGGAAAACTGTATGAAAATTCCCCAAAAATATAAAAACAAGCTAGGTGCGGTGGTGCACACTTATAATCCCAGTACTTGGGAGGCTGAGACAGGATGATAGCACTTTAGTGGCCAGCCCTGGCAACTTAGCGAGGCCCTCCGGAACTTAGTAAAATCCTGTTTCAAAACAAAAAATAAAATAGGGCAGGGGTTGTAGCTCAGAGATAGAATGGCCCTGGGTTCAATCCTGGAGGATCTTATGATAAGTGAAATAAGCTAGGCACAGAAGGACAAATATTGCATGATCCCATTTACATGAGTTTTTCTAAAACAGTCAGACTCATAAAAACAAGAGTAGAATGGTGATTGCCATAGGATGGATGGAAGAGTGATGAGGAACTTTGTTCAACCAGTATTAAAATTTCATTTATGCAAGATGAATAAGGTCTAGAGATACGCTCTACACACAGTACTGTAGTCAACAGCACTATATTGTACACTCAAAATTTTTGTTCAGAGGGTTGATCCCATGTTAGGTGTTCTTATTATTTATATTTTATTATTATATTTCTATTATACTATTATATTTCTATTATATTTCTATATTATATTTCTATTATTATTATATTTCTATATGCCATGGAAAATAAACCAAATTAGAAACTTACCTGACCATCACATCATGGCTCAATTTTATCATCTAGAAAGAAATTTGTAACATCGGCCTTCCTTACAACTCCTGACACAAGACAGAGATGGGGAAAGCAGATTAGCATGAGTCTGTTTGGGGACTTCAGGAAGAACATTCGCTACAGCAGCACCTCTCAAACTTTCCTGTGAGTGTGAATCACTTGGGATCTTGTCAAAAACCAGATTCTGAGCTAGTAGTTCTAGAGGAAGGTGGGGGATTCTCATTTCTTTTGGGGGGTTACTGAGGATTGAACCTAGGGACATTCTCCCTCTGAGCTACACCCCCAGCCCTTTTTGTTTTTTATTACTTTTTATTTGGAAACAGGGTCTCACTAAGTTGCAGAGGGCCTGGCTAAGTTGCTGAGGCTGGTCTCGAACCTGCAATCCTCCTGACTCAGCCTCCCAAGTACTGGTATTACAGGTGTGCACCACGACAACTGGCTTGGGGATTCTCATTTCTAACTAGCCCTCAGATGATGCTGTTGTTCCTGGAACAAACTTTCAGTTTGAGTTTGAGGTGCTCAGCCACTGGGTTCTGAACGCTTGTGTCTATCAAGCGCTTGGCTAGCTGCATCAGGGTCTTCTGGGGATGCATTAAGTGCAATTCCCCCAGGCTCCTCTTCTTGGACACAGAGTGAACAGGCCTAGAGTGGAGACCGGGCCCTCTGTTTTAATGGCTGCTGCATGCCACACAGAGGCATGGTTATATTTGAGGATGGCTCTGAAGCAGAGAGCCCTCCAAGAGAGGTAGACACATAGATGTACAAGATGATCCAGTATATTGAAGAAAAAAAACAATGAAACAGTTACTGTGTGTTTTTTTTTTTTTTCCCTAAGAAAGAAAGGAACTAAATTTTACTGATATTTAGCCTTGGGATTGACAATGGTGCCTTCCCTCATTTCTCTATTTAGCTCAGTAAAAGCCCTGGGTGCTTCAGGAGATATGTCCAGACTAAGAAGAGTTTAGCAAACACCCCGGGGGTTGCCAGTTCCCACACTTGTTGATTTACTCTTTATGTGCCACAGGCTTTCATCAGTGTAGTTTATTTTAGAAAAGCAAGACCTTTAGCATATGACACTTAATAACACATTGTAAGAAAATAGGAAATGAGTATGAAAATGTTGGGTACCACACAGAAATTGCCTATCTCATGGCAAAACAGTAAAAAGAGTTGTTGCACATAAACAAGTTGCCTGTTTTCTTTTATAATGACATTTTCTTCCACTGGGACACAGTGATGCACACCCATAATCCACACTACTCAAGGGAGGGAGGTTCAGGCAGGAGAATCACAAGTTCAAAGCTAGCCTGGGCAATTTAGCGAGACCCTGTCTCAAAAATAAATAAATAAATAAATAAAGGGCTAGGGTTGTAGTGGGCACAAAGCCCTGGGTTTAATTGCAGTACTGCAAAAATAAATAAAATTACTTTAAAAATTTAATCTCATTCTTTTAAAATTTCTACTTTCCTTAATTTGTAATACAGTAGTGCATATGCAGTTTGTAAATAAAAAGAGGCTTACTTATTTGGGAAGACATGCTCAAAAATAACTTCCCTGCTGCAACAATGAGTAAAAAACCTTAGAGATCACTTCTTGAGAATACGATTTGTCAAATTTAATGTGCATATGAACCGGCTGGGGATCTTGCTAAACTATGAAGTCTGATGTGGGAGGTGGGGGTGGGTCTGATCCTGCATTTCTAATAAGCTCTCCTTTGATAACAGTGCAGTTGGTCTGAGATCCACACTTTGAATAGAAAGACTCACAGCACAATCTACTAAAGACAGCCATGTAGCAGCTGTAACAACCACTGCTTTGTATTCAGCATGCTGAGTTCTTCCACCTTGGGTTTAGGACGGGAGTCCTTCTCCATCAGCAGGCCACCTCTCCTAGCACCTCCCTACTGCATGCCCCATGGAGAAAATTATTCCCATTCCCATACTCATAAAAGATGGCTGTACTCAGCCTCGTTGCTCATCCACCAGGGTGGACTTCCTGGAGAGGAAGGAAACATTGTCTAACAGTAGTAGTGCCTTATATTTACACATGGTTTATAATTTACCAAATACACTCATGTTCATTAACTCATATGAGCCCCGTGATGATCCCTGGAGGAAGAACAAAGGAGGTATATTATAAACCGACTTGGAAGTGCTCGATGGCAGAAGCCAGTAGAGTGCTTTCAGAGCTGGCATGATCAGGATCAGCATTAAGAAGAAAGCACCATGGCGTCTGAAGATCAAGAATGGGCAGGGTTTTAAGAAGAGAAGAAGTAGAGAAATAATATCCCAAGAAGGGAGTGTGGATTAAAACGCACCGTAAATATTTATGAAGCCACTACTCAGAATAAAATCACCAGGAGCAAAGATGGTTCAATTTTATTCTGTGGGAATTAGGCACCATTAAAAATTTTTAATTCAGAAGCTGATGTAATCAGATTCACCAGGAAGCATCTGAGTTTGATGTAGGCAAATCTGGTGAAAGTCAGTCCATCTGGGATACTGTTTAAGAGGAAGGAGTAAAAAACCAACCAACCGAACAAACAAACAAAAAACATGAAGGCACAGACTAAGGAAAAAGGAAAAAACAATATTTACAGGTCTTTGTTCTTCATAGGTTGTAGAAGATGACAGAGGGAACATTGACAGTTGAAGCCATCAAAAAAACAAGCTTTAGCTAGGTGTGGTGGTGCACGCCTGTAATACCAGTACCTGGGAGGCTGAGACAGTAGCATCTCAGATTTGAGGCCACCCTCAGCAACTTAGTGAAACCCTATTTCAAAATAAAAAGATCTGAGGGGTGTAGCTTGAAGGTAGAACACCCCTGGATTCAAACCCCAGCACACACATAAAAACACAAAAGAAGATAAGCTTTTATATCGCAAGCCCTATAAAAATGTGCATGCCCTTTGACCTCTGATCATGCCTCACCTGTTATTTTAGATTAAGCAAAAAAATTCCCCAGAGAAACTTGCTTTCCACATTTTTCACATCTGCATTCATTACAGCATTATTTATAAGAATAAAAACAACCTAAACATTCATAATATAAATGATTAGGTAAATTATTGTGTAATAAGATTATAATGGCATTATAAGATTAAGAAACAATTTGAAGGAAGACAAAAACCTAAGCAGAGATAAAATCTTCCTGGATGAGAAGAACTAATGCCTCAACAATATCAACATTCCCAGATTAATAAGTAAAAGTAATATAATGCCAAAATTGAAAAAATAAATACATCACATTTATCAAGAAATTTCAGAAGGAAAGAGCAAGAGAGAGCTTATACTAATAGATATCTAAACATACTCTTCTTACAGTTATAGTAATCAAAACTGCATTTTGGCATACAAATAGGCATGTCAGAGAAGCGCAGTGGTGTCCAGAATACATAGAAACATATGGAAATGTAATTCAAAATATGTCACACGAGAAATCGTGTTTTTTCTCAATAAGTGGAAATGGAATAATTGACCATTCAGTGTGAAATTAATTAATCTTTCTACCTTAGATTTATTTATTTATTTATTTATTTATTTATTTATTTATTTAATTTTGGTACTGGGGATTGAACCCAGAAGCACTCTACCTCGAGCTACACCCCCAGCCCTATTTTTTTTAAATTTTGAAACAGGGTCTCACTAAGTTGCTGAGGGTCTTGTTAAATTGCTGAGGCTGGCTGCAAACCTGTGTTCCTCCTGTCTTAGTCTCCCAAGTACTGGGATTACAAGTGTGTGCCACCATGCCTGGATTAACACAGATTTTATAGAATGTGTTTTATAGCTTTTTGAGTGTTTTTCAAATATGAGATTTTCCCCAGGATATTCCCATTGCAATATATTCTGCTTATTGTTGCTGACAATATTGTCAGTTCACTTTATTATCTACAGCCGGCAACCTTAGTTATATTTTAAAATAAATTCTAGAATAATTAAAAATCTATTTTAGATAGAAAAAATACTTTCATCAGTATTAGATACAAAGAAGCAAAACAGAAAACCCAGACGCCTTCATCAAATATAGCAGACAGAGTTGACAAGGTGAAAATTAAAACCTTTGTACAATGAAACAGTCCATAAACAAAATCAAAGGAAATATGGTGTACACAGAAAATTATTTACATTTCACTTAACAAAGTATTAATATATCTAATAATAAAAGAGATCTGAAGAATTAATTAAAAACACAAATGTTCCAAAATAAAAACAGGTATAAGATTAAATAGCCACAACGTAAGCAACATAAGAGAAAAATTCAAATCATAATTAGAGCTGGGCGTGGTGGCACACACTTGTAATCCCAGTACTTGAGAGGCTGAGATAGGAGGATTGCAGGTTCGAGGACAGCCTCAGCAAGTTGTGAGACTCTCATCAACCTAGGGATACCCTGTTTCAAAATAAGTAATAAAATTGGGCTGGGGGTGTAGCTCAAAGGTAGAATGCCTCTGGGTTCAATCCCCAGTGCCACACACACACTCAAAAAAAAATCATAATTAGCATATAAAATCAACCTCACAAGGAATCACAAGATTGTAACTTAGAAAAATTGGTGTCATGTTTTTCTGACAATATTAGATTTTCAGACTGACAATATTAGATTAAGTACAGTGTTTGCAAACATGCGAGAAAACATATTTCATAGGAATGTATATGAATAAACTTTTGGGGATAGAAATAGGAGGTCTATATGAAAATTGAAGACATTCCTATCCTATAACTCGGTCATCTTACTTTTAGAACTTCCTCCTATAGCATTTTTGGAGAGCAATTTCGAAGCTACCTATCAAATTTTTATGATAGTTTCCTTTGTCCCAACAACGCCATTTTTTCTGTACTGAGAACTGAACCCAGGGGTGCTTTACCACTGAGCTACATGCCCAGCCCTTTCATATTTTTTATTTTGAGACAGAGTTTCTTTAAGTAGCTGAGGCTGGCCTTGAACTTGCCATTCTCCTACCTCAGCCTCTCAAATTGCTGGGATTACAGGCATGTGCTACTACAACTGGCCCAGCAATGCCATTTCTAAGTATCTATCCTAAGACACATGCAAAGATAATCATGACAGCACTTTTAACAATAAAAAGTTGGAAATATCAAAGATCTACCAAGGGAAGAATGGAAGAAAAATTACAAACGAGTCACTAGAAAGAAGTCTCTATCTCTAGAGAGTAACCTAGACTATATAGCTGCATTGAATTTTAAAAATACAAGTCATGGGAATTACTAAATTTTTAGTTTGAAAATATATTCATGTGCATACAAAGCCATAACTATACACACATATGAAAAAGAACAGATATGCGACAGATATGCACGCATGTTAGTGGTGATTTCTTCTAGAGATGAGATTGGACCAAAGGTAGAGGATGTCTGATTTGGAATGGCTATTTTTTACTTCATGGATACGGATGCAAATTTTTTTAACCGTGCTGGGATAGTGGGTGATTCTTTGGGTATTTTTAGTATTTTTCTATGTTTTGAAAGGAAAGGAAGTAGTTTTCAAAGGAGAAAAACAAAGAGGCAAGGACAAAACTGTCTCCACTGAAGGAGGAGGAGAAAGAAGAGGGGCTGTGGCCAAAACCAATACAGAGATGTCAAAGAGAAGGAGAAACCCAGGTGAATACAGGACCCGAAGGCCAAGGAGGGAGAACTTCCCAAGGAGGGATGATGGGGAGTGAGTGCTGGTTCATAAGGCCCGGGATGACCCAGCCCAGAGAGCAGTTGATGAGTGGCAGTGTGGGAAGCCAGGGAAGAAAAAGATGAAAGGCAGCTGCCTGAGCATCTTTGTAAAAAAAGAGAAGTCAGGGCCCCAGCCTGACCCTCTTGGATTAGAAGCTCTGCAAGTGACACCCAGACATGGGGCATTTTGAGCACCCTGGATGGTGCTGGTGTGTAGCCAAGGCTGAAAGCCCCTGGGTTAAGTCAGGGGCTTTCTTGGTCAGGAAACCCAATGACTGTAGATGATTCTTAGTCTCTAAGTTTGAAAGACAAAGGAAGCAGTGAAATTGTAAAGCCACCCAAAGGGTTAGAGCATCAGGGAAGATGTGAAGAAGTTGCAGGTTGAGATGAAGAAGCCCAAGGGGCAGAAAAGATAAATATGGAAGGAAGGTGGAGAAAGGGGGGAGGAGAAAAGGAACGTAGTGTGTATAGATTTTCTATTATATGGCAGGCACTTTACACATGCTGTCACCATCATTATTCTTCTTACTGGACTTTTGAGGCATGTCATGCATCTTATGTATAGTAAGTGAAGCTCAGAGAAGACAAATGAACAGCAAAGGCACAAACCAGTGCAATGCTGGGCTCTTTCCTCTGCTCTGAGCTGTGGAGAAAGGTCCTGAAGGCAGTGATCAGACAGGGTTCAGGATGAGGCTGCAGGAGTTGGAAAAACAGAGGAAAACGTCCACTAAGACAGATGCAGACATAAGTGACAAGAGAACTCAGGGAAGGGGCCAAGTGTGTCTGTGTGTAGGGAAGGAGGGAGTGAGAAACCCGCTGTGGCCCCAGAGGAAAGAGGCTGAGGCTCACAGCTGACTTCCTTCATCAGCTCAGTAACACCACAGGGACAAGGTAATTTGCTGACAGTGAATGCCGCAGCTCAGGGACAGGGCCTGTGTGGTGCACAACAGGGCAGAAAGCCACCCTTGAACTTCTCTCCAGTGATACATGGATTAGTCATTCAATAACCAATCTGTCAGTTGCTGTGAACCTAGAGTACAGATGACCGCAGCTGGGTGGCAGGGAAAGGGTACACAAGGAGGGAGAGCAGGTCCTTGCCTTCTGACTGCTGACAGTCCAGAGTTACCTAGGGTGGTTTTATTCTATCTGTTGAAATATTCTGATTAGAAAAACTACAGTAGAACTGAGTGATCCTTTGTTTTCAAAGGTGATATAAAAATACAGAAAATACAGATAGCCCCCTAATGATGATGGTTTGATTTTTTTAATAATGCAAAAGCATACAGTACAACCATTCTGGTAAAATAGGCTTCATGTCAGATGATTTTGCCCAAGTGTAGGCTAACTTAAGTGATCTGATCATGTTTAAGGTAGTCAAGGCTAAGCTATGCTATTAGGTATATTAAATGCACTTTCAACTTAGGATATTTCCAACTTAGCCATGGGTTTCTCGGGACATAACCTCCCCCATTTAGTCCGAGCATCTGAATTCAGCCATCGAAGCCATCGCCCCACTGGTTTTGGAAATAAATAGGAGTTGCATACCTGCATGGACACTCATGAGCGAAGGTAAGTATACCTCAGTCTACTCAGGAAGCAAGCGCAGGCTGTGCCTGAGAGACGCACCTCCCATCGGCTGAGAGCAACAGATGGAGTCTCTGGTGGAACTTCACCAGGACAAGCTACTGAACAGAAAGCATTATGCCTGTGCAGGTGCCTCTGGGCTTCCAATCCAAAGGGATCACCGCAGCATCACGGGATCTTCGTGGCTTCTTGAGACTTGGCGGGTGGCCACTTCTGAATGCAACGTGCCAGTTATTGCAAAGTGGCAGCCAGATCGAACGGGAAAAGCCCAGTGTTCCAACAACTTAAAAAAAAAAAAACACTCAATAGCCTTTGTTTAAAATAACTCCTTGGTGGCCCTCTGGGTTATGTAACAATCAGATGCGATATTAATTAACGGCATCAGACACTAGCTACTTACTTATTCAAGGAAAACTATTTGATTCAGGTAGTTGCTATTATTTGTTTCAGTTTTTTTTTTTTTTTTTGAGGGGAGAAGGGGTGCTGAAGATTGAACCCAGGGGCTCCTGTTTTATTTTGAAACAAGGTCTCACTAAATTGCCGAGGGCCTCGCTAAGTAGCTGAGGCTGGCTACAAACCTGCAATCCTCCTGTCTCAGCCTCCCAAGTACTGGGATTACAGGGGTGCACCACCATGCCTGGCTTATTTCAGTACTTTTTTTTTTTGCAAGAGAAAACCTGGTGGGCTTTTCTTTGCAAAAGAAAAGGTGGAGGCTGTGTGTGGTTTTGTTACTACCTAATATAAAATAAAATTCAGAACATGTAGACCTATCAGAAAGGAGAAACTCTATATTTGTGGAAAACAACAAAGGTGGGTTCTTTATTATTTTGACGTGTCAAAAACATAAGCCCAGCACCCTGCAAGTTTTGGCTTGGTGTATCCTAAAAGAAAGCAAAACCTCTTTGGGTCAGTGACTGCTTATTTTTTTTTTTAGCCCCCTTTTCTCTGACTCCTTCTCAGAGAAGGTGAGATTTAAATACCTGGAGCCCCCCTCAAGTAGAGTGGAGCTGGTGTTCAAGGTTGCTTAGAAATAAAGAGAGAAATTTGATATCAAGATGCTCAACATCTTGGCTGCCTGAGAAATATCATCTTTGAGGTCATTCGATTTATGAGGACATTTTTATTATTTTTTTCTTCTATTTTCTGGAACAGCCTCAACAGAAGATGTGTGGCCCTGATCATGCAAAAACCGATCTGGGGAGAATCAGTGATAGCTTCCCCAACTCCCTCCGTCACCTTGTAAAATTGGCAGGCTGTGGACATTTCGCCTGCTGAAGAAAATCACTGTTTTGCCTCCAGCAAGGAAAATAAATGTTGCAACAGTGACTCCTCCTCTCATGAAGAAAGAGTGAACAAGTGCACCGAGTAGAGCTTCTTCTCACAGAGCCACGGGGCTGGGGACGCTGGCGGAGGAGGCTGCCATCCCCAGACGCCCCTTGGTCGGGGCTGGGCTTTCCCCCGCCTCCCGCCTCTGTGTTACTCGCTCCTGTCTCCTGCTTTCTGGATTTTACCAGCTGTTCCTGAAACGGCTTTACACACCATGGGTCTCCACGTCCTGGTACAGGAAGCGCTCCCGGCCTGACAGGGCTGACTTTGCTGCCCGGCAAAAGTAAGTACCCAGGGCGGGCTGAGCCTGCGACGGGCGGACGCGGTCCCGGGGCTGCGGGTTCGAGGCCCCGCGCGTGCGGGAGCCGCCGAGACGCCTGCGAGCGGCCCGAGCCCGCGGCCCCGGGGAACCCCGGGCTGCCACCGCGGCCAGCCCTGCGAACCTTCCCAGAGGAGCTAAAAATACTCCACCTTTTACAACTGCGCCGGGCGCCCAGGAGTCTCTTTTTAAAAAGGCACCTGCACACGCCGCGGTGAGATTGAGTTTCGGCGCGGTTGTGTGATTCTCGGGGTGAGGATTATTGAGGTCATAAAAAGGGACCCCCCAAAATAATAATAATGATAATAATTAGCGGGGAAGGGGAAGGGGCGCAGACGGGTCGGTGTGATGACCGTGAACTCGAGGAGTCTCCCTCGCCCCCCACCTGCCACCGCAGCTGCAGCCGCCTCCGGGGGATCGATCGGGTGGGGAAAGTTTAGTGCTAACCTGTGCTGACCCGCAAGGTGTGGCTCCCCGCCCCCCACAACATCAAAGGCAGCGCGGCGGCGGCAGGTGAGCTGCCTCCTCGGGTCCCAGCCGCCGCGGGAGGCGGTGCACCGACCCCGGCGGAGCACCTGAAGCCGGGGAGAAGGGAGCTGGCCCGAGGAGAGAGAGGGAGGGTCGGGGAGGGTGGAAAGTCAGGCAAACTCGGGCAACCGAGCCCCAGAGTGCTGTGCCAGCGGAAAGCAGGAGCCGGAGTTCTGGCTCTCTGAGTAGGAAAATATCCTTTTAGTGACCTCTACCTGTATCCTGGGGAAGCAACTCGTGTTTCCCTAATAACCTGCAACTCAGGGCTTTCTATGATTGGGCTCGAAATGGTTGCAAAACGTTGTTATTAATCTGGAGGGATCCTTTTGTCTTCATTCATTGAGTTGGCTGGTAAAGATTTCCCACTAGAGTCTCTTGACCAATGGAGTGCTGCTAATCTGAGCCCTGCCCCTTGCCTGTGCAACCTGGGGCAAGGCACTTACCCTCTCTGGGTCTCGGGTTTTTTTTTTTTCCACTCAAAATTTAGGGAAACGAGTCAACATCTACATCTATGTGTAAAAGCTTAATGGGGTAGAAGTGCTGGGCAATGCAGGAAAGACGCAGATGAAAACTTTAATTTCAGTGGCTCTTTAAAAGTGGGGGTTATGGATCCATTAGTTGTGAGTTTTCTAGGGGTGGAGAGAACGACTGTTTTTATGGAATGCACATAAATTTTACATGTGATCCCTAAGGGTTTGTGGACGCCCCCTGAAGACCATGTCTGAACCTTGGGTAAAAACCTCTGTCTTTAAGAACTTGCATCAAGACCTCCCTGCTGAGCCCCAGCTGGCAGCTGGTGTCTATGGAGTAAGCGCAGCTTTCTCAGGGGACCTGGTGTCAGCCAGGCCTCACTGCTGAAGGAGACAACCCTCCTTCCCAGGGGAGTCTGACAATGGCCTCACCAGTTTTTGCTTTCTGGGGACCCTGCTCACAAGTCTTTTAATAACTTTCCTAAGGTGATGGCCCTTACCACAGAGTTTTGGGTCCTACGAATAGCCCTGGAGAGCCACCCAAAGAGGTTCACTGTTCAAATAAAAGAGTGCCTTTCAGGTCAGCTGGCTGGGTGATGAGGGAGGGGGGTGGCAAAGCTTTGTTTGGAAACAAAGTGTGATTTGCTCCTGAATGCTTAGTTGACTGGGTTATGATGTGTTCTTGAACTTCTGAACTTTGGAAGGGACCAAGGATCCATGTTTGTGGGGACTTGGTCTTCCACAAGAGACAGCAGAGTGTCCCAGAAAGCACACAGGAGCCCAGCAGACTGTGTTTCCAGTCACTTTGACAAGCCACTGAGCCACTGGGCCACACAATTCCTGTCTGCAAAATGGGAAACAATTCTGCTTTTCTTGCACCATTGTTGGGAGAATGGAAATACTATTTGTGTCATGCCTGATGCATAGTCAATCATAAGCTATTACTAATATTAATGGGAGGTTATGAGTAAGTGTCCAATGGTCTCTTCCTTTTTTTAGAGGAGGTGAGTGAAATCAGTTCTGGTCTAATTATTCTCAAAGATGAGTGGAGGGTTCAGAGTACAGGGTCAGATTTACTGCTTTGACCGTACTGTGTCAAGCAGAGCACTGTGTGTTGGGGCAAGTAAAACATGTCCAGACTGGCATGGATCCTCGACCCTGCTACAAAACTGCTATCTGTGCCTGTAGCTTACAAATAGCTGGGCAAGGAAACAAGAGAAGTTCGATGACTGGATCCATCTCACAAATATATCAGAAGCTATCTCTGTAGAGAGAACTGTCTCCACTGTTATATTGCACTACTTAGCATAGAGGTAGCTTGAAAATCAGCTCATACATTCTCTCTCATTCTGATTTCTCAGTAATTAGTGATCAGATGATGGACAAATGTGGAAAATGAATATCAGAACCTTAAAAAAGTATATACCCAGAAAGTAGGTAAAGATCAATCAGCATATTCTGTACAGGCATCCTTGCACACAAAGATGACAGTATTGATAGCTGCTGTGCACTAAGCCTTCAAGGTGTACTAAGAACTCTCATACATCATCATCTCAATTAATTCTCACTAGCAATACTTCAGAGTATGAATTATCATTTACTACTCTACAGATAAAGAAATTGAGGATTAGAGATACTTGATTCATCCAGTCTGCATAGTTCCAGACCCAAGCCGAGGTCTACATGACTTTGACACCCACTCTTTTTCCACTACCTAGTGCTGCCAAGCTCCCCAATATCAGAAAGTTGCATCATGCCTACTGGATCTGGATTCTTTTCAAGGGCAAGAATAGCAAAGTCTGGTGGATGATTTTAAGTGGCATGAGCATATACTGTGCTTGTGATACATATTAACAGGCAGCAAGAACAAAATCACCTGTGGCAAAATAATTTTTTGACCCTTCCCAATCCCAGATTCCAGATGAACAATACCCAAGTTCAGCAGATGAGTCTGGCTTTCTGCCATTGACTTCCTGGGCAAAACTTTTAGGTTAAAAAGAGTTCTGGAGTTTTCATTCTTTACCACCTTTAGAATGAGGATGCCATTTGCATTTACTTCCCTGTGTTAAGCATTTATTCATTCACTCGTGTTCAACAGATACTTATCAAACTCTGTTTTGTGCTGGGTATTTGATGGTACAATGGGGAATAAGACAGATAGGGTCTCAGCTCTTATGAAGCATCTCTGCAAGACAGATGGCAGATAATAGGTAGGTGAGCAAACATATAAAGATCATTTCAGATATTGATAGATGCTATGAAGAAAATAGAGACTAGAGAGTAAAGGGCTCTGGCATAACTGTAAGTAGGTAGTGAAGACTTTTATAGGAAGGTCGCCCTTAAATTTAAACTTGAATTTAAAAAAAAAAAGAGAGGAGTCTGCCCTGTGAAGTTCTTGGAAAAGAGCCTTAACAGAAGAAATCGCAAGGGAAAGATCCTCAGGTGGAATCAATTAGACAGTAGAGCTTCGATTCTAAAGGTGGGCCCGTTAGAAATCAACTTCAGTTTTACATAGGGGAATTAGTGTCAGATCGCCTATTTTAATATCCTAGGCTGTGCTGTATACTTCAGACCTAGTTTATTTTATCTCCCCAACAATCTGGTGAGTTTGCTATTTTGTCTTGACTTTATAGTTGAAGAAACCAAGACTTAAAGAGGTAAATCAGCTAGCCCAAGGTTACAGAGTGGATATCTGAATCGCTTAGTCTATTTGGCCCCAAAGCCCACAGCTTTTTTCTAACACAGCATGTGGTCTTTGAGATAATCTCTGTGGAGAGATAGTGAGCAGGCCAGGAGAAGAAAAATACAAAAGTATGTTAGGTAGTTAAGTGCTGACAATGATTTATCTCTGATGTCTCAAATTCCAGTAATGTGTCTAAACCTGCACTTTTTCAGACAATAGACTCCAGTCACATTTGACTATTAAACACCTGAAATGTAGCAAATCCAAATTGAGGTGTGCTGTAAGTATAAAATACATCCTAGATTGCAAAAACTTAGTAACTACCCCCACTCGCAATAAAGTAAATGAATCTGGGGATCAGGCTTGAGAAATAACCTGAGCCAAGAATAGAGGAAAATTATATTTGGAAGAAGGAGAAATTTTTTGTATGTTTGTCAACTTATTAGTCTAAACCAGTGCTATTCAGTGAAAGTATAATGTGTCATATTTAATTTTATGTTTATTATATGTTAAAATGCTTATATTTTAGATATGCTGGTTTAGATGAAATTTATTAAACTTTACCCATTTCCTTTTAATTTGTTTTAATGTGGCTTTTAGAAATTTTTAGCCACACATGTGACTCACATTATATTTTCATTGAATAGCACTGGTTTAGACTAATAAGTTGACAAAGATATGTTAGGAATTTTATCCCCCTTCTTCCAAACATAAATTTTCTCTATTCTTGACTCAGGCTATTTCTCAAGTCTGCCCCCAAATTCACTTACTTGGTATAACAAGAGAAAAAAGGTCCCTCATACCCCTCTCCCAGCCTCACCCTGCTGCTGAGCAGGTAATAATTTTAATTGCACTGTAGCATGCCACTACTGGTTTTGATGAAATAGACTCAGTGGTTACATTTGTCACCAGGACCCATCCCCTCACTCGGGCAAATCTCAAGAGACTTTCCAACATCCTATGACCAAAGGGTCATTTAACATCTGGAGTTAATGTTTTACCTTTAGATCAATTCCTAAGACAATGTCTTTGTAGTTGTTGGCACTTTATGAAATCAGACGAAGAGATAGCCAAGGTTTCTCAATTGTGTGCAAAGCTCATTAAATTAGTCATTTCATGCAGTGATAGATGTATCTCCCTCTCTGTCCTCTTAAAAGCAGCTTGAACTAGAATCGGTCCAGTTTCCAGAAAGGCTGCTTCAGAGGCATCACAAAAAGGGCACCCTTTGGCTTCTTTTATCCTTAAAATGGCACTCAGATATGACAATGAGGTAAAGGTATGATTTGCTTCTGCAGTTTCAGTTATTTCAAAGGGAAGAACAATTGGATTCTGGTATTGTTGTAGGAGGCCTCTGACCTGAGAATCAGGGACCTGGATTCTGCTTCTATTTTTGGTTTGTGTGTCACCCTCACGTGTTGTTTCCCCCAACAATCCTGCAGCAAATTTAGAATTGATGAGATAATGCCACATGACATGTTAATGGGGAATTGTGCTATAAAAATGAGCCATGGTTGCCATTGATAACTTGCGTGCTGATGGTTTTTGGAGCTATTTGCCCATGGGGAAGCATTTCTTCTACGTAGCCAAAGCGAAACACCATACATGATGCTCTTTGAGATAGACAAATAACATCTTTCCGTTTCTACTTGAATTCTAAATCTGAGCAGAGTGGCAATAAAGAAGCTGACTTGAGTGAACTTTAGTGTATCTTCATCAAAAGCAGCACATATTTTTCAGCATCTCCTAAGCCAGGAAGTCTGTGCCAGACTCGATGTGGGAAATAGAAAAATAAACCAATGTCCTTGCTCTGAAGGAAGGGAGCATATTCTGCATATGGAAAGATGTATATAAGCACAATGTTCTCTAAGTGTTGCATGAGTGATACAATTAGAATGTTGGAAGCCAGGCGTGGTGGCACACAGCTGTAATTCCTGTACTTGGGAGGCTGAGACAGGAGGATCACAGGTTCAAGACCAGCCTCAGGGACTCAGCGAGAATCTCGACAATCTAGGGCTGGGGTGTAGCTTGTAGGTAGAATGCCCCTGAGTTCAATCCTCAGCACAACACACACACACACACACACACACACACACACACACACATGCACGCACACACAATTTGGCGATTCTAGACAGCAGCATGTCATAAGCCTTAAAGTACCTTAAGAAAGACCTCATAAAAGTTGGGCATTGAGGGATAGAGGGTTAGACTTCAGACAAAAGGAGAGGAGGAGAGAGTGCATCCCATGTAAGGAAAGATGCTCAGGTGTGGGAATGGAAATGTGCATCGAGTGTCTGATGATGTGAAAAATAACAGTTGGCCTAATTCAGTGGATCTAGATCCTAGCATTTTATCTTCACATGTATTTACTGTGACCTTTGAAAATTCACAGACAATTGCTGGTGGTGATTCTATTTGGATGATGTGGCCCAAAGCCCCTTTGTTATCAGCCCATTCTGTCCTTTGTGCTTTGGGGGTGCTCTGGGTCAATCTGAGCAAAGTGGGGGACAATCAGTATCTGACAGCAGCTTGTAGCCACCAGGCTTTATGTAATCATCACAAAGGGCTTTATTATCAAGTCATTGATGCTCACAGGAGCTATTTTATACCAATCTGCAACCTTTCACCTCTTCAGTTTACAAATTGGAACATGGAGTTAAATTACTTGCTTGGGGCCATGGGGCTAGTTGGTGACAGGTGAAATGAGAATTCTCAGCTGTCAAATTCCTCATATCTTATTAGACTCCCTAGTGAGTCTGCCCATCTCTTGTTGGTGTCATAACACGTTGTTCCTGGCCACATTATTTCTTACATGAATGAATTGGTGATGCAGATCAATAGGTGAGGATGGCTAGTCTACCTGAGCTGCCAACCCTGTGATCCCAGGAGAATTGCAGCCCAAGAGAAGCCACAGCAGTCCCTTGAGCTGTCCCTGCCGCCTTGGGGTCTCCACATAAGTGAGGTTTGGTCCTGTCTGTTCGGATCGGCACTTCCTCCACTCTTACCTGTGGGAAGTGGAAGCGCTCCTTGGATTTCTGCTTCTCTAGAGTCCTAGCGCTTGACAGTTGTCCCGATTTCTCTTGTTTGAAGATTCACTGAAAGGATACCAACCTCTCGTTAGATAACAAGGGGAAGAAAGCCCAGGATTTTTTTTTATAGCTGCATTTTTAAAGAATTCCTTTTATGTATTGGGAACTTCTGGGTTTCTTGCCAATGGTGAGATGTGGGGACAGGGTCCTTCTGTAGGATGATAGAAGAAAGCTAGAGTACCTAAAGAGGAACTGCAGCTACTTTAGGACAAGAAGGTAGATCCATTTGTGCCATTCCCCAGTGGTTTTTCTTTTTTCTGTCTCCAAATCTACTGATTTAAGAACAATTTCCAAAAGCTTTAGCTAAAGCAAAAAGCAAGCTTCTAAAATAGTGCTCCTCAACACTGTATGAGAGTCACCTTAACAGCTTTAAAAATTACCCACAGACTCCCTGAGTCAAGATTCTGGAAATCTGCATTTATCTAGTCTTCCACGTGATTATGATGTTTTTTCAAAGCTAAGAACGACTGCTCATCTATGACCCAAATCTTTTTAGTTGTTGTTTTGTTTTTGTGGTACTGGGGGTTGAACCCAGGGTAGATTCTACCTCTGAGTTACATCCCCAGACCTATTTTATTTTTTTATTTTGAAACAGGGTCTTGGCGTACTGGCGTCAACCCTGCAATCCTCCTATTGCAGCCCCCCAAGTATTGGGATTACCGTTATGTGCCATGGCACCTGGCTCCTCCCAAATCTTAATCACTTAACATCAGTTTTCTCTTTTGCTTTATTTTAAGTCACATGACCCAGAGGAATATCCAAGCCCTATTTTTGTTAGGTAGTATTAGAGTTGGATATAAATTGTTTCCCGGACTTTGTGCTCTGGAGTCAGGCATGCTTGGAGGTGGGTCCCTGGGGCAAAGTCGGGTACACTGTGTGCTGTGGCTGCTCCATGGAGGGTCCCTGGGGGAGTGACTTAGGACAGCGTGTGTGTGTGTGTGTGTCTGTCTCCCTGCCCTGTCTAGCTGCAGTGTCTGAGTCTGGTTCTAATCTCTCTCTCTGACCTTTGGCTTTCTCTGTGCTTCCCGCCATCTTGCCCTAAGGACTTATAGCCCAAGTTCCTGCTTGGTAGCCAGCCTAAAATGGGATACAGATAGATGGATAGATACCAAAATCTCCAGATCTGTAAGCAAATATATCTTCCTTCCTCTAAGTTGTGTAGGTGTCAGGTGCTTGGATCACAGCAGTAGCAAACTTCATCATTCTGTTCTTTGGGAAGCATGATTCCCAAAGTGGGCAAAATAAGTTATCTGCCTCTATAAACAGATCCCATCCTCAGCATTGCCTTTAATAGGCTCATAACTAAAATTTCTTTGGTGGTGCAATTTGGAAATCAGGCTGCCAGAGCTCAATAAATATGAGATTGAAAGATAAAGGTTACCTTCCCTGCCACCCATATATTAAATTTCCCAATTGCTACATTGATCTTTAGTTAACCAAGACTTACTTTCTTGTCTCAGCCATTTTAAGGCCAATTAACTCCATTCCTATTAACACCCTTGTTAAAAATATAATTATAGCAGTAGTCTCCAGGAACTGTCATTGGGTAGACTTTATCAAGGCAAGTTGGCCAAGAACTAATTAAGATGTGTAATACTCTCTCACACTCAGGAAATCACTTGGGTTGCAGAGGCTCCTCACATCAGCCTGGGCTAGGGGAGCAAAGAATTGTGGTTTGAAAAGAGCCAATTCCAAGTCACCCTAAATATGGAAGAACCTAGGATGTAGAGAATGATTCTAGAACCAATTAGCCAGGATCCAGTTAAGTCTGAGACTCTAACTCAGAAAGTTGTATTGATACCAAAAACGGAGCCAGGTTTTCATATTAGATTTGATAGGAGAATGAGCAGACGAAAGATGACATGTCATCTTTACTCTTCGGGGTTCTAAGATTGCAGGATTAGGGGGAAATATAGACTTCATTAAGGAGATTGCTGGGAGACACAGGGACAAAGACCTGCTGTTAACCAGGCATAGGAATTATGAGCATCAGAATGTTTTATTCATTCAACTACTATTTACAGAAGTTTTACCATGTTCCAGAAGCCCATGATATGAGCTGGAGATTGAGTAATGAAGTTTTTGTTTTTGTGGAGTTTATATTCAAGTGAGAATAAAAACAGATATTCACATTAAAATATAAATAAATAAAGTTAGTGCTAAGAAGAAAAATAAAATGAAATAGAAGGAATAGAGTCTTATGAGGGCTACTTTATTTTATTTTTTTGTGTGTGTGTGGTACCCGGGATTGAACCCAGGGGCATTCTACCTCCGCGTTACACCCCCAGCCCTATTTTTTATACTTTATTTTGAAACCGGGTCTCACGAAGTTGCGGGGGACCTCACTAGAGAGAGAGAGAGAGAGAGAGACAGGGAGAGAGAGAGAGAGTGAGCTGAGGCTGGCCGCGAACTCGGATCCTCCGATCTCCGCCTCCCAAAGTACTGGGATTACAAGCGTGCGCCACCACGCCCGGCTATGAGGGCTACTTTAAATAGACTTGAATAAGCTTCCTTGCCTCAGGAGGTGACATTCAAGCTAGCACATCACAAAACCACACAGAAATGTAAGCAGAAAACCACACCGAAATATGAAAGAAGACTACAGGCAGAAAGAACAGCAAGAGCCAAAACCCTGAGATAGGCCGGACATGGTGGCACACGCCTGTAATCCCAGTACTTGGGAGGCAGAGACAAGAGGATCACAAGTTCACAGCCTTCTTCAGCAACTTAGCGAGACCCTGTTTCAAAATAAAGAATAAAATAAGGCTGGGGTATAGCTCACGCGTAGAATGCCCCTGGTTCAATCCCCAGTACCACCAAAAAAACAAAAGAAAACAAACAACAACAACAAAAACCCTCAAGATTAGAAAAGGTTTGGCTTCAAACCTTGAGGAACATGAAAGAGGTCAGTATGGAGGGGATGTGGGAGGAACATGATGGAGAGTAAGGAGGACCTGAGGTAGTGGGGTGGAGTCAGGATTTTAATTGTTTTAAGGAAATCATTGGGAGGTTTTTAACAGGAGTGGGGGTGTATGTTTTACATTGCATTTTAGAAATCTCACAGCTTCTGTGTAGAGAATGGGTTGTAGATGGGAAGAAGAAGGGCCAAAGAAGGCTGATGAGAGATGTAAGTGAAGGGGAGGATGGATTATGCAAAGGCGGTGGGGTGGAGTGGAAGAGGTGTTGGACTCAGGATGGAATGTGGAGGTAGGGCCAGCATGGCTTTCTGAGGCATGGGGCTGGTACAGTGCTCACAGACCTAGCCCTATCTAAGACAGCTGCTCCTGCCCTTCCCCACCTCAGACCACTGCTTTCCAACCAGAATGGAACAACATACAGCGCTCTTCAGAAACATTAGGAATTGTTGCCTTAACTTATTTAAAGTAGAAGAAAACAAATCTGCATCCAATGTGAAATTTCTGTTTGCTGTGTTTTACCTCCTAACCATAAAAATTTTATCCTGTGTCAGCCGGGTGTGGTGGCGCACGCTTGTAATCCCAGTACTTTGGGAGGCGGAGACCGGAGGATCCGGGTTCGCGGGCAGCCTCAGCTCTCTCTCTCTCTCTCTCCCCCTCTCTCTCTCTCTACTTAGTGAGGCCCTCGCAACTTCGTGAGACCTGGTTTCAAAATAAAGTATAAAAAATAGGGCCGGGGGTGTAGCGTGGAGGTAGAATGCCCCTGGGTTCAATCCCCGGTACCTCAAAAAAAAAAAATTATCCTGTGTCAAGACCCTTCTGATGGGGTCTGTTGTTTCTGATTTCTGTGTTTTTCATACATGCCAGAATGGTCACGTTCGCATTTCTAGTTTATCTCCTTTCTGAGTATTTTGACACGGGGTGTGTTTACCAAGTCCTTCCTGGTGTCAGACATTTACTGCTTTTGGCAGTCAGTCAGTTGCTTCATATAAATTTTAACATCATAATAGCAAGCATTTGCCCTTACTATATTCAAGAATGTTTCAAGAATATCATGTTTTAAATTATTCAATCCTAGCCGGCGTGGTGGCGCACACTTGTAATCCCAGTACTTGGGAGGCTGAGACAGGAGGATTGCAGGCTCAAAGACAGCCTCAGCAAGTAGTGAGACTCTCATCAGCCTAGCAAGACCCTGTTTCAGAATAAAAATAAAAGAGGCTGGGAGTGCAGCTTGGAGATAGAATGCCCCTAGGCTCAATCCCCAGTACCAAATATGTGTGTGTGTATGTGTGTGTGTGTGTGTGTGTGTGTGTGTGTGTGTTATTCAATCCTTCCAGACATCACTTATGATAAGTAGGGACTCTTGTGTGTGTGTGTATGGTGCTGGGGATTGAACCAGGGGCATTCTACCTCTGAGCTACACCACCAACCCTTTTTATTTTTTATTTGGAAACAGAATCTCACTACATTGCCAAGGGTCTCACATTGCTGAGGCTGGCCGCCAATCTGCAATCCTCCTGTCTCAGTCTTCCAAGTACTGGGATTACAAGTATGTGCCACCACACCTGACTGTGGGGACTCTTATTATTATTATCATTTTATAGTTGAGGAAATGAGGCCAAAAAAGAGAGAGGGAGAGAGAAAGAGATGAGGTCATTTGCCCAAGTTTGTATAACTGGTAAATGACAAAGCCATGTTTCTAACTGAGTCTGGCTGCAGAGCTCTGGGTTCTTAGCCACTATGTCATGCCCTTTCTCATCTAGCTCTTTTTCATGGTTCCCTTTATAACTGAAGCTATCACCTTCAGTAGACGTCTCTCTCCTGCAAACACCGAAGATGCCACGAGGAGGTGCCTTACAGCCTTGGATCTGGTGGGGAGATACCCTAATTCAGAGGTTGAATGATTCAGCCCTCTCCAGCAGGGTCTCCCATCTAAACCACTTGCCATCTGCCAAGGTGGGAAGATAAACCCCCACTTCAGGAGCTGGCTGGACACAGTTGCCAAGGCTGGAGGACTCTTGATCTACAGCCCTGTCTTCTCAAGCTCTTCTGCCCATTACTCATAGTTCCTGTGTTGTTGTACCACCTACCGGCTCCTTCTCATGGGACCAAGAAGAACAAAGTTCCTCAAGCTGGGCAGCATATTCTAGACATGCCCTAGGGCCATGTAAGACCAACTTTCTGAAACTAAAAAAAGACACTAATTTTTTTTGTTATCACATTGTTTGCTTTAAAAACATTGGAGGATTCTCTTCAGAGTCTTATTAGTAGAACTGAAATAAGCTGAGGAACACAATAGTTCACTCTGTCTTCTCTACCTTCCACAACATATCTACTTCTAGAACATTCTTCTTTCAAGTCACTTAGTTTCCCAATAGTCACCATGGAAGTAACAGACCTTTCCCCCTTCCTAATGATGCTAACAGCAATGGGTTTAGCAGAATTGAAGATTATGCAAAGAAATGCCTTATGGTTTCTTTAACCTAACTAATGAATTCTTCAGCAATGGCTGTAAAGGCAGTAATTGTGATGATTCATCTTCTGCGCTATAAGTTTCAGCTTGATAAATATTTTAATTAAATAGAACGAAATCTTTTTTTCTTGACTGCAATTGCCATAGGGTAATTTTCAATAGAAACTGACATGCTTATTGGAAGTGCTGAATTTATCTAATCAAATCATCAATCTGCTCATCCGGCTGCTTGATTCTCAATAAAGATGTTATTTAAAAATATTATATAATATATTTCAGATATTCTGATGGTTATATTAACTCAAATTCAAAACTGCAACAGAAAAAAAGAATGATAGAGCTGCGTTGAACTGTGCTCTTAATTAAGTCTTAAAGATTGCAGTGACAACATCACGTAATTAAAACTTGAAAACCATTTCATGTCTTTTTCCAAGTAGCTCAGAATCCTGTAAACAGCATAAATTTTAGCTGGACCTGGTGGCGCATGTCTGTAATCCCAGTACTTGGGAGGCTGAGACAGGAGGATCACAGGTTCAAGGTCAGCCTCAGCAACTTAGTAAGACCCTGTTTCAGAGAAAAAAAAAATTCTTTTTTCAGTGGATTCACAGATACTTTGCTGAATTTGTTAATCAGTTCTAGATGTGTTTTTTTATTGATTTTTGGGGGGTCTTCTAAGTATAGGATCATGTCATCTGCAAATAGAGGTAATTTTAGTTCTTCCTTCCCTATTTGTATTCCTTTAAACTTTTTTCTCTTGCCTTATCACTCTGACTAGAGTCTTGAGTACTGTATTGAAAAGGAGCGGTGATAGTAGGCATGTTTGTCTTCTTCCTGATTTTAAAGGTAATTCTTGCAGGTTTTCTCCACTCAATACGATATTGGCTGTGGGTTTATTGTATATTGCCATTATGATGTCGAGGTAAATTCCTTCTATTACAATTTTCTGCAGTGCTTTTAACATGAATGGGTGTTGGATTTTGTCAAAGGCTTTTTCAACATCTATTGAAAGGGAGAAATTAGGGTACAGGAGGGACTCTAGACAAAGGAGGAGAAACCCTAGTGGAGTGATGGAGGGGACCTAAGAGAGGGAGGTGGATTAGGGAAGGCAGATTCAATGAAGGAAACACTTCAATGGGTGTGATGTACATACACAACTTTATCAATGCCAGTCTAACTGGCGTGCATCAGGAGGGTGAGGGAGTGGGGTGGGAGCTGGGGATAAGTTCACTGAGTGCTGTGTGCATGTATGTCTCTATAGCTCTGAACTTCATCATCATGATGTATGATTACAATGCACCAATAATAATAAAAAAAGAAAGAGCTGCGAATGTAGCTCAAGGGTAGAATGCACCTGGGTTCAATTCCCAGTACCAAAACAAGAAAAAGAGCATAAATTTTAAAAATTCTACTTCAAGCCAGGTGTGGTGGCTCAAGCTTGTAATCCCAGTACTTGGGAGGCTGAGACAGGAGGATCCCAGGTTCATGGCCAGCCTCAGCTACTTAGTGAGGCCCTCCGCAACTTAGTGAGTCCCTGTTTCAAAATAAAGAATAAAAAATAGGGTTGGGGGTGTAGCTCAGAGGTAGAATGCTCCTGGGTTCAATCCCCAGTACCGCAAAAAAAAAAAAAGTTCTTCTTCAAACCAATCACATAAATTCCTCACTTTCTGCTGATTATAAACCAAAATAAAAAGTAAAAAGGGTGTGTATGTATCAAAAGTAGATATGTCCTTAACTAAAATCAGCTCAAAGATCTGAACAAGATGACGACAGCTATGTGATCATAGACTCCATAACCTTATTCAAGGATTGACTCAAGTTTGATTTTTCTTTAAGCAACTTTTCTGGTTTTACTTTTCAAAGGATATCATAACACTGTTCATATGTGCTACTTTAAAATTTTTATTTATTTTCGTACATGTTAAGTACATCTGTCACTCCTGTCCTCCATCCTTTACAAAAACATGTGTATGAATATGAGCCAGATGTCTTTTTTAAGTCCTCTCACATTGGAGATGCTATGACTCTGAAGCCCGAGCCTACTGACCATTGCTGATGGCCCCCTGTGCGAGCACATGTGCACGTGCTCGCGCGGACGCACACACACACACACACACACACACACACACACACTACTACTACTACTACTACTACATCTACTACTATTAGCACAGACTCTTCATTGATCCTGGAGCTTCCTTTCTAAAATCAAGTATATTATTCAATGTGGCTCTTTGAGGAGGAACAGAAGTATTTTCAAAGGCGGATTTATATGCCAAGTACAAAGGAGGAGATGAAATGACAGGAGATGCCCACTGGTGGGTATCAGCAGGCATGCGCTACCAGTGGTGATATCACCAATAATTCAGACGAAGTTGTTAAGTATCAGGGTGAGAATCCTGGGATTAAGTGCTCTGGCTCAGTCTTTTTCAGGGATTTGGGAATGATGATGTTCATTTAGGCACCCCCAGACTGGCATGCAAACCCCCTTTCCAGAGGCTAGAGGTGTAAGTTCCTCCCTGCACTCAGAGTTTCAGGTCTTCACAGGTGTTGAAAACAACCTTCCAACAGAAAAGAATTGCATGGATTGGATACTCAAAAAGATGAGTAGTTTGAAAATCAGTTCATGAATCTACCTACTTTTTAATATTTGGGAGGAGGGTGAGGGAAGGCAAACCCTGTAACCGAAAAAAGAATTTTAGGATATATTCATTCCATCCACCGCATTAACCCCATCTTCTTCCTTTATTACTTTGTGTCAATCATATACTTCCCAGTCAGCACCACTGCATTGTAAGCTACCTAGGGCCAGGATTATGACTGATTCTCCTTCCTATACCCTACCCTGAATCCTAACAGTGTCTTTTGAATTAAAATATTCAATAAATGGGTTAAACTTGATGAATATCTCAAATCATCACAGATTCCAGATGATGAAAAATCAAATCTTTATCAGCTCAAGTAAGTTAGAACCAAATGGCCATCCATGTGGCTTAAAGAAATGGAATTTTGCTAATCACTTGTATAGTTCTGAACTCTAAGACTTTAAGTCAGCAAGCTGATGTTTGTGTTGACCTATGTCATAAGTTGTTCATGGGCATCACACAATAATGACCAGTGATAGGCATATTTCCTCCTTTGGACTGAATGTTCCTAAGAATGTGCGAAAGCACCTGATAAACCATTTAGGCCACTAAAGTTCAAGATATAAACATTCACAGCATTTTAATTTTCCCAACAATAGTTGTGTCTAAAGTAGAACCGATGGAAGCTTCACTAGCAGCTAAGCAGGGGAAACATTTTGAAGGCAGGTAAAGACCTCCAATCACATCTTGCAGTAGCTTCTTCTGATGCCTCTCTGTGATACTACAATTGTGAAAATCCTTGTTGGCATCCAGCTGAGTTAAAAGTGAGCTCTCAGTGCCAGATTCCTTACTAATCCTAAATATCAACGCATTATGCTCTTCCAAGGACCCAGCACTTGCCTTCAGGATGAGTCTTTTGTACATCCTGCAAATGAGAAGATTCACTAGAATCAGATAGATAGTACAAATCTCAGCTCCAATTTTTCAGGGGTGAAGCTGTGCAACAAAGTTAGTTACATCTGTCTGCCTTACTTTCTCATCTGGACAATGAGGTTACTCAAACATACATTCTTCAGGCTTGCCTTCCCCAGGTGAATAAGATAAGATAAGGAATATAGAATACTTGGCACCAAAACAGCACTCAATTTGTGTCATCAGTATCACCTTCAGCAAAGGCTCCATGACTTAACAGGGCAGACCAACAAATGTCAACAAGCAGGAATTCCAAGAGCCCAGAGAAAGTGCCGAGTCTGAGCTGAGCATAAATTAATGAGCCTCAAAGGTCTTCAAAATCCATGGCAACTCCATTCTATTTCCCTTCCTTCTTGCATTTCACCAGCAAACAACATGGTGCTTCTGATTGGCAGCCCTTATAGAAGGATTTACTTTCTCTGAATGCACAAGCGATACATTTCTTCTTTCTGTTGAGTTTGTTTCAGGACTGTGCCACTGAGAAATTATGTGTCCCACAGCAAGTTTTCTAAGTTTCTCTTGAGCCTCAGGTTCCTTGTTGTAAAAATAGAGAAGTTAATGTCTACATGCTAGGATTATTTTGAGGGAGGAGTAAGATAATGGATGGGAAGCTCCTCATCTATCGTTGACCCTCAATGAGTTTTCCCCCCTTCCTCTCTGACCCCATTAATGCATTTGGATGGTTTGAACAGTGTGTCACACATGGAAGAAAGACACTGGAATGATGACAAGTGGTTGGTTTGGTGCTTTGTCCACACATCCACAAATGACACACTTTCAAGGCCATTGTTCTTGCCAAATACTTATCTGGAAAGCTAGGTTATGAGACTTGGGACTCCAAATCTGATAAGTATGCAGGAAAAATCCTCAAGAGAGATGAGCTAAGAGATAAATATACCTTCTTTACTGGCCCTACATTTGATGCCAGCAGGCAAAGCAGAGCTGGTTGGGCAGTGTACAGTTCCCAGAAATGGAGAGGGGATAGAAGCACCTGTTCTTCCTCTAGTAAAACGGAGGCAAATGGAAAAGCTAAAAAATGCATCAGCACTATTGGCAAGAGGCACAGTGGGAAAGGCTGAGAAAAACTGCACTGCTGGTGAAAACATAGTTCCCTTCCAGAGGGCCTGTTGGACTGGCCCGGACTGGACAGAGGCCTGAGTGGGTGGGGGCTGGGCCAAACTAGCAGGAACTGAGCCCCGGGCACTGAGGATTGAAATCCAACATAACAAAGCCAGATCTGTTTCCATTTGTGACAGATGAGATGATAGGGATTTTGTAACTCACAAAACCACCTGAAAGGCCAAGCAATTACAAAAGAAAGATGTCTGACTTCCTTTGGCCACATGGAGGGGCCCTCTGACTTGGGTAATTGTGTGCCACTAGTTGGGGTGGCTGCGCCTGAGGAAACAAGTTTGGTCCTGTCCACTAATTTTTAGTGATATAAAAAGGAAACTTTCAGCCGGGCGTGGTGGCGCACGCTTGTAAGCCCAGTACTTGGGAGACTGAGACGGGGGATCCAAGTTCCCGGTCAGCCTCAGCTACTTAGTGAGACATCCGTAACTTAGTGAGACCCTGTTTCAAAATAAAGAATAAAAAATAGGGCTGGGGGTGTAGCTTGGAGGTAGAATGCCCCTGGGTTCAATCCCCAGTTCCACAAAATAATTAAAAAAAAGAAACTTTCATTTGTGAAAAAAAAAGTATATAGTAAGGATCCAGTAGCAAAAATCTACAAGAAACTGCAACAGCAATGCCTCCTGCGTTGCATTGTTAAGGTGGGAATCAATAAAGTACAGGGAGTACTTTGAAATCTAAGGCATAGACCATGTAATAACTTGAAAGGCTGTGATTTCTATTAAAATAGTAATTCCATATGGCTTAGGGAAGTTATCAGCTGAAACATAATTATGTTTATGGATTCCCACCAAGTTATCATCAAGACTGAGTATGTAAGGCTTTGAAAATACATGTTCAAATGTAAAACAACTTCTCCCCATCACATCATTTCATGGAGACGTCCTTTACAAAGTGGCCAGTGAATGTAATCTTTTCACTGATATTCCTTTGGAAGCAATGAATTTCAGATAGGGTGTGATTATGGAACAATGCGATGGGTAGCTCTGACTATCCAAGCAGCTAGGGCATTCATTATTCAGTAGCAAAGCATGGAGCTTCTCCAAGAATCCTTTCTCAGTGTAAGTAGGCAGTTGCTACTGAGATTTCCTCTCTGTAGGTGAATTTGTCCAACAAATGGCAAGCATTTAGTGGGAGTGGGAGAATGATACTGACTACTGTTGGTGACAGCTGAAAGTGAAATGCCTAATGAATCTCATTTTGAGACTTGACCACTGCGTCAGAGCCCTATACTTGAAGATCTTAATCATGATAGCTCAAAATTTGGATTTTAACTGCTGTGGCTTTTTTTTTTCTGTCTGTTTTTGCAGTGCTAGGGATCAAGCCCAGGGCCTCGTGCACACTAGGCAAGCACCCTACCACCAAGCCACTGCTATGGCTTTTTTTCCCCTCAGTTTAGACAGAAAAGTTTACTCTCTCTAGGGAATTCAATATTCTCAAAAACATGAAAGGATTTTTAATAGTGCCAATCCAAAAACAGAAATTACCATCTAATTGATAACAACTTGTCAAGCACAAACTAGATACAATTATGAACAGGCTTCTCCCTTCTCCATCTTTATCCATGGTCTCTACATTCTGAGCACTATTCAAGGAACATTCTAGGGATTCTTCCATGAGTGAAAATTTGTCCCAGAATACATACTTCATTATGCAAAGCAGGAACAAATAATCCCAAACAATGGGATAGTTTCCTAAGTCATTCTCTTATATAACCTATTAGGCAATGTGACTGTTGTGATTACCAAAGTCTTGTTATATAACTCAGGCACACAAATTGATTTCATACTGGGAGACTTCATGGTGAAAGAGAATGGAAGTCCACCATTTCTGAGTGTAAATGGAGGATAAAATGGAGGGTAAAACATTGCTAATATATTTGGTGTACAGGAAAGTGTAACATTTTGAGCAAAACATCAGAAGCCCCTGATCTTTATTCCAGTTAACCTTATGACATCCCAACAATTCCATGATTCTCAGTAGATGGGGAACCCAGAATTGACATCAAGAAAAGCTAAATACAGTCCGAACCTATTTACTCACCATCTTCCTAAAATTCATGAAGCATCTTTAACTTGATTTCCAGACTTCCAAAGATATGATGGTCAGATGGCTGATGCATGTGTATATTTTCAGGCTCTTCTTGTGATTTTCAGAAATTGCTGCCCTGACCCATAGTCTACTTAAGATGGGCCTCAAATATTAAGAAGGTCATCATGCATTCTAGACTGGAGTTGGCAGATTTTCTGTAAAAAGCCAGATAGTAAATATCTTTTAGGATTTGTGAGCCACACAGCCTCTGCCACAATACTTATCTCTGCCATTGTCACACAAAAGCAATCATAGTACATAAATGAATGAGTATGGCTTTGTTCTAATAAAACTTTACTATGAAAATCAGTTAGCAGACCAGTTGGCCCATGGGCTATCTGAGATTCTCAATGCCATCTATCTATCTAATTGCACTAATGAGTTTATTCCAAATTCCAAAATATTAATATTTTATTCAATATGATATTTAAACCTTATGAATCTGTTGTTATATCATACATAGAGTCATCCAAACATTTATTTAATCTATTAACACTTAGCCTATGTTAATATACTACATCATGAGTCTGTTGTCATATATGAATTTTTGAAAACCTCTGTTTACTTTGTCATATCTGTAGTTAACAATGAAGACACCTTGAAGTAGCAAGTATTTTAAATTACTATCTATTGGGTTATATAGCAAATCCTCTCCCTATTTCTTAACTCTTTATGATGCAATGAGTCTTATGTAATTGAATTGGGAAATAATCTATTTAGCCTATCCTTATCTATTTTGATATTAAGCACAGTCTGTGATAACTTTTATCTCTGCAGACAGAATAGCTTTACTCTTCATGATTTATCTTTAAACAACTCCCACTCCCTCCTCTCCTTGGTCCTCTCGTGCCTCCATCCTCTATTCCTGAGTCTGTTCGAGCTTTGTGAGACCTCGAAGTGTAGAAACTGGACTAGAATACAATGTTTTATGTAGCTCATATCATCTCTTCCTAATATGGCCCAGTTGTACCTTTTGACTACAGTAAGCGACAATAGAGAAAGCCAAAGTGTAAAAGTGGGAACAAAATTGAGGAAGCTCAGAGGACTTTTGAGAGAGCAAAATGGATTACATGAGAAGACATTGACTCTTGCAAAATGCTCTGAGCTGACTACTAATGTAGTCCGTAAGTCTTTTAAATCTTAGTGTGACCACAGTTAAGCTTTCCAGAGTGTTGAAAAGAATAGGAACAAAACAAACATCCTGCTTTGCCTAAGAATGATCTCGTAGTAATTGAGAGTCAAGAACTCTGGTCTGAGTTTGTCCTTGTTGGATACCAACCAATCATACCAAAAGTTTACGCAAACTACATTCTTTCTGTGGGATGAGTAAATTTGGGGTGTAATTTAACATAATGGACTAAATAACTCTAGACTGAACTCTACTTCCCAGACAGGATTATACTTCTAATCTGGGAAGATTTACTCTCGCATTGAATTTTCTCCTCTGCCCTCCTGATCCAGTGAGAGCAATTAACCTAAATTTCCTGAAATCAGTTACAAAAGAAGTATGTTGTCATTGAAGGTCCTGTGCAACAGTTCAAATTAAAATATATCATAGTCATCATTAAAAACTGCAGAATTCATAAAACAAACATCTACTTAACACTTAGACACTGTGCTGAATGCTAGAGAAATAATAGTGAGCTGGGTGGTCTCTCTCTCTACTCGGAGCTTATCATATAGTGAGGGAGCAGATATCAGTCGAACTCAATTACATTTATAATCTGATAAGGATAACAAAGAAGCAATGTTATTATCTAACATGAGATCCCTGAAACAGTGATGACTGATCTAAGATCAAACAGGAAGAAATTTTTTTTTCTCAGTAAAAGAAAAAATACCTTCAAAGTCACTGAGGCAGGAGGGAACATACCAATATGCTGAAATGGAAGAAACTGTGGCTGAACCAAGTGGAACAAACATGAGAAGAAGCTCGAGTATGCAAGAGAGGCCAGGCTGCACAGAATCCAGAGGAGCAATGGGAAGCCGTTAGTGTGTTTTCAGTAGAAGGATAGCCTGGTCTCAGTGGTATTTTTTATTAGAACTCAGGCTACACTTTGGACAATATTGTGTGAGGTGAGATTGGATGCCTATGGATGTACCAAGAGGTTAAGGCAGTTGGTAAGAAAGATGAGCAGTGACAATCATAAATCTAGTATGATCTTTTCATTATAGACTTGAACTTGGCATACGCCCACGTGCCATTAAGATGCTCTCCTATGGTGACGCAGGGAATGAATGGTGTTCCACATAGCTTGATTGGACTCTCTAGAGAGTTTTAATACATTGGGATCTCTGGCATATGCTTCAGAGGATAAGCAAAGAGATTTAATTAGACTCTGTTTAGGAACTCAGTAGACATGATTTGCCTTACTGTCTACTTGGCGTTTCATCTGCATGAATTATTCCCAGCAATAAGTCAATTGTGGTTGTTTTATCCTCCAGAACTGGTCAGTTCTGAACAATGTGTCTTAACTACTCTTTCGGCCTTTGAAGGTTAGTTTTTGGTTTTGGTCTTTGCCTACCTCTTTACTCATTTTGCTCCAGGAAAAGAATCCTTGATCTTTTTTCTTTTGATAGATAAAGTCTAAGAAAGTTTGATTTTATTTGGCACTTTAAAGAGATGGAAGAAAGTAATTTTACATACAAATATAAATGCCAACTGTCCAGAATATTATGTAGTGCGTTCCTAAAGTAAGTGGAAGATTAGAAAAATGGATTTTTATGTAGGCTTAAGAAGTTATAGCTTTTTACTGGCACTATAGAATGGAATAAGGAAATTCGATATCACCCATAATACCATCACCTCCCCCCAAAAATCAGCATTTACACATCACGAAATTATTTCCTCTTTCATTTAAAAAATTGGAAATATATTTTAAACATATTTTTCAAACTTCTACTTAAACTTAATGTTATTTGGTGACCAATAATAAATATGAACTTAAGTAGCAATAAATAGTTTCTGAAAATTTTCTTTAAGGTTTCATAATATTTTGTCATATAAATGTACTGATTTTGCTTATTTGGTAAATCTAATACAATATTCATTTCCATTTCTTTGATTAACAGGTACAATTAATTTTTTCATATATCTACCATTCATATTTTTTTCTTTTATGAATTTCCTCTATATGTCAATTATCTAGGCTTCCATTTGGCTCTCAAGACATTAATTTTTTAAAAAATGAACTCTTCTGTACTTGGGAGGCTGAGATAGGAGGATGTCAGATTCAATACCAGCCTTAGCAACTTAGCAAGATTCTCAGCAACCTAAAGAGACCCTGTTTCAGAACAAAAATCTTTAAAAAGGCTAGGGGTGTAGCTCAGAGGTAGAATGCCTCTGGGTTCAATCTCCAGTACCACAAAAAAAAATCTATGTTTTTAAGATATCTATTTTCTATAATACTTGTTACAATATAATACTTGTTACAAATATTTCCCTAATTTGATGTTTCTGTCTTAATCCTGTTTCAAGTTAGCATTTTGTGGTACTAGAGATGGAACCCAGGGGCACTCTACCAATGAGCTATGTCTCTGGCCCTTTTTATTTTTTTTATATTGAGACAGGGTCTTGCTAAATTGTACCACTGTATCCAGCTCTGCTCAAAGTATTTTTTGACAAACTAATAAAATTTTGGGTCTTGAAGTCTATTTTTTCCTTTGTGATTACTGTTTTAACTAGTGATTCAATAAATGCTCACTGAGTGTCTACTATATGTCAGGCACTACAAAAGATACTAAGGGTGAGACAAAAACAAGACAGAGATTCCTTTACCTACTAAGGTCTTACAGTTTAATGAGGGACCACTGTCAAACATCATATAACAAACTATGCAAGAGGAAGACAGGATGGTACCTGATCTGGACTTGGGAGGCAAGGGAGGAAACAACTTTCTGAGAATGAGGAGACATGGGCAATGAGAATTTGGGGAGAGATCTGTATTTACTAAGGGTGTTTACTAAGGTTCTTGTTCAGTGACCTAAATGCTAAATGTGCTCTGTGCCTGGAACATGGAGTGTGTGTGTGTGTGTGTGTGTGTGTGTGTGTGTGTGTGTGTGTGAAGGGGTAGAAGGAGCAGTGGTCAAGAGTGAGCAGAACACCATTGAGGAGGCCCTGGGAGTCCCGAAGAGAATGAATGCTGAAGAGCCTGGAAAAATGTCAAATAACTCATCCCTTCTCATTGGAAAAGCAGTGCTTCAGTGGATATTAGGTTCTTATTCACATCATATTCCAAAATATCATATTCATATATATTCAAAAGTAATCTATTTAGTTTTATTGGTGCGCCAGTTCTCAGGCCAGTACCTCGCTGGGTTTTGAGTTTTATGAAATATCTAAATGGGTAAGGCACGCATTCTCTCATCAATTTTTATTTTTAAACTTGATTTATCTACTCTTGCCAATGAGTTCTCATAAGTACACTCTAACATGATTTTGAAAGATTAGAAAAGCATATGCGTGTATGTATGTGTGTGTTGAAGATGGTATGTATGTGCGTGTATACATACATACGCAACCACACACAGAGATGTAAAATCTCACATTGATAAGTTGGTTTGGAACATGTTCTATCTATAGATCATTTGTGGAAGAACTGACATTCTTTTTAATATTGTCAAGCTGTCAAGAAGCATTAAACATCTTCCCACTGACTTGAATCTTCTTTTCTATTTCTTTTTATACATATGCCTTTTATTGGTGCATTGTCATTATACGTCATACTGAAATTCAAAGTAATACAAATGTGCGTGCACATATCACTTGATGTGTGTCCCTCTGCATCCCTCACAGCCCCCTACATATTTAGTGAGGTTGGTAGTGATACTCTTGCATATGGACATAACATTACTTAACTGTTCCTTCCTCAATCCTCCTTTTTTCCCTCCCTACCTCCCACCCCAATCCCCATTCACTATTCTACTGGCCTCTCTCTTCATTTATCTGAAGTCCCTTTTGTTTCCTATTTTCTTTCTAACTTCTGCATACAACCTTTGACTTTCTGAGACTGGCTGATCTCACTTAACATAATACTCTCTAGTTCCATCCATTTTCCTGTAAATGACCTAATTTTTTGTTCTTCTTTATGGCTGTGTAAAAGTTCATTTTGTGTGTGTATGTGTGTGTGTGTGTGTGTGTGTGTGTGTGTGTGTGTGTGTATTGATTCATCTGTTGATGGACACCTAGATTGGTTCCATAATTTGGCTATTGTGAATTGTGCTGCTATAAACATGTGTATGCATGTATCACTATAGTATTCTGATTTTAATTCTCTGGGAAAATTTCAAAGGAGTGGTATAGCTGGATCTTATGGTGGTTCCATTGCTAATTTTTTTTATCTCCATAGTGGTTGTACCAGTTTACAGTTCCACCAACAGTGGATAAGAGTTCCTATTTCCCCACATCCTCACTAGTATTTATTATTATTTGTATTCTTGATGGTTGCCATTCTAATTGGAGTTAGATGGCATTTCATTGTAGTTCTAATTTGCATTTTCCAGATTGCTAGTGACATTGAACATTTTTTTCATATATTTGTTGGCTATTTGTATTTCTTCTTTTGAGAAGTGTCTATATGCAATTCAGTTGTCCATATTTTGATTGAGTTGTTTGGATTTTTTGGTGTCAAAAAATTTGGTAAAGTTTTTTTTTTTACCATTGTCTATATGTTGGAGAGTTGGCCCTATGTTTTCTTCTGGTAAATGTAAAGTTTCTGGTCTAATTTCTAGGTCTTTAATCCATCTTGAATTGACTTTTGTACAGGGTGAGAGAGAGGGGTCTAATTCTATTCTTCTCCATATGGATATCCAATTAGGACATTTTTATGTGTCTTACAATTCTAGATTTTCATTACGAATAGTTCTTTTTTCCATGTCTTCTCTCTGGTATTGTGGATTAGAGGATAAATATTAATATATGTATATTTGCTTTCTAGCTAACTAATTTGTTATTACTTTTAAAAGTTTATAGTTAATTATCAGAGTTTGAATCATGGTGTCTACAAATAATGATAATTTAATTCTAATAATTGCATCTAAATTTAATTTGATGTCTTCCAGCATTGATCATAACTTATAATATTAAATAATAATGATAATAGTGAGCACCCTATCAATATAAATTGGAAAAATAGCTCTCATGTAGCATTTTTTAATGTTCCATGGATGCTAATAAAATAAATTTGGGAAATGCTGCAAATAAAATCCTCTATCCCAGGGGTTCATAATTCATTTTAATATATTAAGTGTCTGAGATCTACAATAAAGAAATAAGTTCAACTCAATTTAACACATCATTTCTGAAATTTATTTGACTACAGAAATATTTTTCTCTCCTTTAGAAATTTACAACAGTTATGACAGTCAAAATTATATTAATTTGATCTTCTTTCCATTTTTTGAAAAAAATTCCTTCCTTGTCATTTTTTTTATCTATCTTTTGCTATATGGACTATGGTTTGGTTTTGCCTTTAATTTTTCCAGTAATTAAAAGATCGTCATCTTCTTTTTTATTCTACAGTGGTTACCCTTAAGGTTTCCAAAACATTCCTCCCCATATTTTATACTTACCAAAGTCAAAGGAGACCATTCGTACACTTTTTTTGTTTGTTTTTGCGGTACCGGGGGTTCTACCTCCGAGCTACACCCCCGGCCCTATTTTTTATCCTTTATTTTGAAACTGGGTCTCACAAAGTTGCAGAGGGCCTCACTAAGTAGCTGAGCCATACACTTTTCTAATCAGTGTCAGAATGAAATTATAACTTTGAATAAACCCATCCAAAATGACAAATCTAGCCGGGCATGGTGGCACATGCTTGTAATCCCAGTACTTGGGAGGCTGAGACAGGAGGATCCGGGTTCACGGTCAGTCTCAGCTACTTAGTGAGGTCCTCCACAACTTAGTGAGACCCTGTTTCAAAATAAAGAATAAAAAATAGGGCTGGGGGTTGAGCTCGGAGATAGAATGCCCCTGGGTTCAACCTCCGGTACCGCAAAAAAAAAAAAAAAATTTAATCCATTTTTTATTATCTTCCAACCCTTTCCTCAGTATTTATAGGAATACTTTAACATTTTATAATAATTGAGGTTACTGTCAGTGAATATTTTATATTACATGACTTCTCTTTTGTGAATTATATTATCTGTCAAACAATATGTTCATTTTATAATATATTCCTGGGAAGTTATATGGTTGTTTAGTTTCTGTGTCTCATTTTATACTTTTTTTGGGGGGGAGGTTACTGGGGATTGAACCCAGGGGTGTTCTACCTCTGAGATACACCTCTAGTTCTATTTTTACTTTTTGTTTTCAAACAGAGTCTCCCTAAGTTGCTGAGGCTGGCCCCAAACCTGAGATCCTCTGTCTCCTCCCAAGTACTGGAATTACAGGTGTGCACCACCACACCCATCTCATTGTATATTTCTTAATTCTAGTTCCTGTCTGGAGCAGCTAAAAGATAGCCTCAGGAATTATCCTAAGTAGAACAAGTAGGTCATATATTTTTTGGATTCTTTGTTGAGCTTAGAATTAATTTCTATTGGTTGTAGACATAAATAATGATTTGTCTGGGTATGAAATTCTTATCTCACCATCTTTGTTGCCTTTTGCATTGTCACACAGCAGGAAGAGCTGAGATCATCCACAGTTGTGCCTCTTAGTTACCTGTGTGTCTAAGTAACCTATTTATAAGTTTTGCTTAGCCTTTATAATTATAAAGGCAATATTTTGTCGCGATGTATGTATCTAAGTGTGAGCACATTCTACTGATTTTTGTCTAATACTCGCTGAATCATTTCAGTTTGAAGACTCAGATTTTCCATTACCATGACCACGGAGACATTTTCCGTTTCTTTTAAAATTTTGAATATTCCTTCCATCATATTTTTTATTTAAACTATGTTTTAAAATTTGAATACCTTCTTTATACAGTTCTAATTTGCATCCAATGAAATACAAAGAGTATAGGTATATAGCTTGATCAGCTTTTCCAAATGCATATATCTACATAACTCATATTCCTATCAGGATACAGAATGTTTCCATCACTACAGAAAATTTCCTCATGTTCCTCCCCAGACAATCTCACTACCAGAAGCAACTACTGACCTGGTTTCTATCACCTTCAATTAGTTTTTCCTGTTCTGAAAGTTATGTAAATGGACTCATACAATATTATGTAAAGGAATTCTTTTATTTCTTTTCACTTCTTTCACGTGTGTTTTGAGACCTATCCATGTTGTTGCTTGTGTTTGTAGTTCATTTTACTTATCACTGAGTAGTATTCTATTACATGAATATACTATAACTTGTTTCTTGATTCTCTTGTTTGTGACACCTTGGATGTGTCCAGTTTGGTGCTATTATGAGTAAAGCTGCTGTTAATATTCTTGTTGGATTGGTTATAGGTATATGTTTTATTTCTATTAGATCATTACGTAGGGGTGAACTTTGGAGTAAAGGGTACATGTTTAATTGTGAAGAAACGGCCAACACCTTCCAGCATGGTTGTGCTGTTTGACACTACTCCCAGCAATGTCTGAGAGTTCACCTACTCTGTATCTGTGGCAACTCTGCCTTTCCCACTCTTTCATCTTACCTGTCCTAGCAGGGCTGCAGTGCCACCTCATTGTCATCATTGGTCTCTTTTTGCATGAGCACAAATTAATGCTAATTTGTCCTGCTCCACATTTTCTGTATCTGTCATCTTTTACCCCATTTATTCCTTTTAGGGAATATAATGTACTTTATATCTTTTGGGGAGCGCTTGATCAGTTTCCCATAGTGTCCGTTTTATCTTTTACTGCCTTCCATGGACATATTAAAATGATTGTTTCATTTCTGGCTACCCTCTTGTCCCTTTTTATCTTACCCAGCATATATTTCCTTCCATTCTTTCATCTCACAATGGTCACCTGTCCTTTTTCACAGCATTTTCTACATCACTTGAGGATGAGAACTGCTCCTCTGAAATTGTCTGCGAGATGATGTCTCAGCTCTCTTGTTTTGTGCTTTTTGCACTGCCTGTGCTATTTATTTTTCATGCTTACTCATCCAGGAATGAAGAACCAATCTACTTAAATCCAATATTTGTGAACGCTTAGCATGTGCAATGTCTTCTTGAACCTGCTCATTATGTACCAGGCCATAAGTTCTCCAGCCCATGTCTGGAGGGCAGAATGACATGTCCTAGTTCAATATCAGCTTCTAACAAAAACGCTGGTGATGCAGTTTTCTACACTGAGATAGGATCTTATTTTCCTTCACTGCTCACTCTCCTGCACACAAAATAGAGAACTCAATTATTATCTTTGGGAGTCCCTTCTATTAGGACTCTTCCTTTCTCTCCACCGTTAATCCCTGTAGTTTGTACTGTTGGGTGGGTGTTCCAGGATCAATATGCCACTACACAGTCTTCTAAAATCCCACTTGGTTGTTTCTGAAGGTTGCAGTTTTTATGCAGATATGGAAGGAATTTTTTGTTGGGTTGAGGCCAAGGGGATAACTGAGCAATTTTCGGGAAAGGAATGAGATATCTCATAACTTCCTTAGAGGAAGCCAGTTTGTTTGTTTTTCTATCAGCAAACTATATGTTGACTAATAGTTCTGATTCTCAATTCAGTGCCATGGGTAACATTAGTTATGATATATCTTCCAGGTTTCTGGCTATGAATCAACTGTAGGTCTTTGATTTGGGTATTGTCTGGCATTTTCCTTCTTCCTCCTCTTACATCTTGCATCTTCTAAGGTAGTCAACAATAGGGACTTCTTTCCAGAATCTAATAAATGTCTTCTTAGGTCCTTTCCAGATTAAAGATTTTTATTATTCTACATATTTTGCCCATGAAGCTTGGCTAAATTCCTTATTTAACAAATCCAAGTTTGTATGTAAAGCTAACATGTTTTCTATTTTACATACATAAAGAAAAGTGAATGCACAGTGAACTTTCTAGAAGTTGTTAGCATTCCTATGTGCTGTCTCACCCCCAAACGTCCTGGGGAAGAAGGGTTATATGAAATGCTAATAAATCATATTTTTGTTACTTTCATCAAAGGGCATTTAGGTGTGTGTCTTCAGAGATGTGACACTGTCATCTCTGAGCAGCTCTGGCAATCAAGTCAACTAATATTTATTGGGGCCCCAGAATGCATCAGTTACTGCACTAGAAAGTAGATATCTTGAGTGTATAAGACATGGCCTTTTGCATGGAGTAATTCAAAGTCCTTCTTCTAGCTCTACCATTGTCAGCAAGATTGGTGACTCCAGTCTTTGGAATTTGTGAGGAGGCTCCCATATTTAAAAAAGCAATCTTTTGACTGTAGTGCAAATCTATTTTGTTCTCTATGTCTTAGATTTATGTCATGTTTGCCAGGGAAATCTTTGACTCTGAAGGTAGATTGCATTATTTCACATGGGGAACTATAATTGGTGCAGTGAGAGTCTTTGGAAAACAGCATTAAATAGCTCAGATACTAAGACCGAGTCTTCAGCACAGTACTTAGAGCACCCTGTAAGTATTATGGGAAATTCCAAAGCCTGCTCCCTCAGGAAAGAGGCCCACCCTCAGCAGAAGATGCAAAAGCTAGCTACATATCTCATCTTCTCACCTGAACGTGTCTCATATACTTTCAGTCCAGGATGCTTTTCAACTCAGAAGTAAGATGAGAAAGTTAAATTATCTTCTTTTTTTTTTTGCGGTACCGGGGATTGAACCCAGGGGCGTTCTACCTCCGCGCTACGCCCCCGGCCCTATTTTTTATACTTTATTTTGAAACCGGGTCTCACAAAGTTGCGGAGGGCCTCACTAAGTAGAGAAGGAGAGAGAGGGAGAAAGAGACAGAGAGAGAGAGAGAGAGAGAGAGAGAAAGAGAAAAAGAGAGAGAGAGAGAGAGAGAGACAGGCAGAGGCTGGCCGCGAACCCGGATCCTCTGGTCTCCGCCTCCCAAAGTACTGGGATTACAAGCGTACGCCACCACGCCCGGCTCTAAATTATCTTCTTTTGAGGGAAAATTTTCACACCATTATCCTTTGAAATACATCTTCCTTAAGTTCCATGAAAATATTGCAAACAAAATAGTTTGTAATGTCTTGTAAAAACAACAAAGTTTCTAAGAAGTGTCCCTTCCCCGATGATTTTCCTTAACACACTATTAAATATTAGAGCTGTGTTGTTCTCTTCAGTGACGACTGTGACCCTCAAAGAAGAAATTAATTTGATTCTCTCAACCTTGACTTTCAACACCAAGGATACCAAAGAATCAAGAAGAGAAAGCTCAACTCTGCCCAAAATATTTAGTAGAGCAACATTGAGCTCTTGATAAAGGATCAAACTGTTTATGCTTTTCCACTGGGTGAAAAAAGAGGAACTTTGCTATTAAGAAACTATACTCACAAAGTCCTACTAATAACTTTGCTCACTTATTGGAGCAACCATTCTCTTTACATGGATGTTTTCAAGTTGCTAGTAAAGCCAAGCACCAGCTACTGGCCTTTCACTTTGTAAATTTCTGCCCCACCCCTTTAGATCACTGATGGGCAGAGTGGTGTTGAGTCCAAAATTCTGGCACAACAAGATGATGTCTGTGATGTTGTGTTGATTTCAGACACAGCATAATGACTCCAACTATCTTTTCCTGGCCATGGTGGAGAGCTCAATAAAGCTTTTTCCTTTGTCTTTTTGTTCTTCCATCCAGTGAGTCTACTGAGCAAGACACCTGCTGTGGCCACTATCACCTCTGGCATAAACAGGCGTTTTGTGGTACCTAAAGAATTTAACTGTGTTTTGCTCAGATCTCAGGTTCTGTAGCACAAGAACTTATGCAGTTCTATATTACCTCAAGAAAAAGACATCTCAGTCTTTCTGAAAGGATGGTTCTCAAAAAAGGAAGAGTTGAGGCAACACGTCAACTAGGTGGCCCAGCGCTTGATGTTCCTTCCAGAGCCGGGTGCCAGAAATAACTGGCTGAGACTTTTTCTTCCCCTAGCCCATGACTTCTGGTATCAGTATCTCTTCAGTACACAGATGACCATGAGAAGCCATCAGGGATTTATAACATTTTTAATAACAAGGCCAATAATGCAGTCACTTTGCAATATGCCCCATCTTATTGTCAGAGGACAGATGCTCCATTAACAAAGAGATTTGTATTGATATTCTCAAGGCACATAAAATAATTGGCACTTGAATGTTTTTCCAAGCTTTCAGAGGCATGTAGGAATATTCTAAGATGAAATAGCACTCCTGACTTTGGTGAAGGTCTCATTCTTGGTTTATGTTGTATTATTACTTCCCTTTCAAACAAGTGCCTTCACGTATTTTTCTAAAATAGAAAGGAGACATATTATGATCACCATTCTTAAGAAACTTAATAAAATATATTCATTTAATCTCTTGATCATTTGTCAACAGCTGTTGACCAGCCACTCTGTGCAGGCACTGGACTCAGCACCCATGTGGAAAGGTGACTATTCTCTACCCTCAATAAGCATGCAGCCCAGGGGAGGAGACAGACATAATGCAGTGCTAGGCCAGAGGGGGAACAGTTACAGAACAAGTAGGAAGAAGTAGGAAGAAAATAAGGAGGGGATTCTGTGGGAGGAAATAGCATATAAAACTTACAGAGAATTGCAGGTCCCTGATGTTCTGGACAATTGCAAGTAGCCCTGAGGGCAAAGCACATAGAGAAGAAGTGACAGTAAGTGTGGCACTAAAAGCAGAGTGGGGTCAGATTATAACAAGCCTGGAATACTGTGCTAGGTGGTCTCGTCTGTGACTGGGGAGTCACAGTGAGTGGAAGATTTGAATTCAGGTCTCTTGATTCAAGGACCATGGTTTTCTCTGCTAGATTGGACTCATCCCTTCAAATGCAGCGTCTACCACACTTAATTTCACCATAGATATCTCAGTGGGAATATATAAATCACCTGGGAGAAGCAATTGGTAGGTTCACTTGTTAACAGCTCCTTCTTACCAATGAGGAAACGGGAGCATAAAGAAGTTAAGCAACTTGTCCAAGGACGCACAGCTAGTCATGTAATCCCAGGCAGTCTGATCTCAGAGTCTTTAGTCCTACCTATGGGACTTTACCTTGCCATGAGCTAGAGGATTTCATGCATTTGTTTGTGTCCTACTGATGCTAGTACTGGCGAGGAACCCCCTTCCACACACATGGCTCATATTCAAGAAGTATGTATTAAAGCAAGTACTCAAATTAGGACTTTCCCAATCTCTTTGGTCACAGCAAACTAAGACTCTGTACAATTTACATCTGATGAAGCAACACAAGCCAAAGTGTCCCAATAGCACAGTAAATTTCAGACAATGTGATGCTACTAGTGGTAACATGATAGAAGCAACAGAATAAATGAGTGTGAATGATGAGACATGGTTTCTCTCCATAAATCATCCCTCATCTGGGTCAAATCATAATTTCTCAGAAGCTTTTCCAAAACTGGGTGCAGCCCTTGTTGACTTAAGGAGGCTGTATAAAGCAGATATAACTGCTGGATTTAAAGGAAGATAGGTTCCTTTTCCCATTGCAATGTTAAGAAGCAGTGATGATGGTTTTCCTAGACCCTTCTACAGATCATAAAGGAAGATTCCAAGTTCCCTACTTGGGAATAAACTCAGCTGAGAAGTCAACTTCTTTCTGCTTTGGCTTTCCTTGTACAAGAAATCTCACTCAAGGGACAACTGCATATTTTCCAGGTCCATAGTTTCACAAGAGACTGGGACATGTTCTTCCAAGTCAATGATTCCCCTAAGAACTGAGTGTCAGGATTGCCAATGTTCCCAAGGCATCCTGGTACACACTAAATAAAGTGAGTCCATTTACCAGAACCCGCCTGTGCCCCAGGCAAATACTGGCCTTACCTCTTTCCATAAACTCTTATTTGCATTATTTATCGGTCATTCTTTAGGCTATGAATTTATGCAAGCACACATTCATGCCAACTTCCCTAAGCCCCCTTTTATTCTGCTACTGAGATGCCTCAACATAGTTGCCTGGGCCCATTCTGGTAAGAATTCCACCTTTTTTTCCTTATCCAGCTAATTACCACTTCCTCCCTCTCACTGTACTCTCTTGCTGCAAAACAATGCTGGATATGATTATGCCACTTGCATTATAGACTCTCAAGATGGCACCAGAACGTGAGCAGTTGAGCTCATACCTGTGCTTGATACAGCTTCCCTGAATCACAAAAGATGGATCCAAGTTTTCAGCCACTCTTGTGAGATAGAAACTTTTTTTTGCGGTACCGGGGATTGAACGCAGGGTGGGCGTTCTACCTCCGCGCTACGTCCCTGGCCCTATTTTTTATACTTTTATTTTGAAACCGGGTCTCATGAAGTTGCAGAGGGCCTCACTAGGGAGAGAGAGAGAGAGAGAGAGAGAGAGAGAGAGAGAGAGAGAGGGAGAGAAACAGGGAGAGAGAGAGCTGAGGCTGGCCGCGAACCCGGATCCTCCGGTCTCCACCTCCCAAAGTACTGGGATTACAAGCGTGCGCCACCACGCCCGGCTAGATAGAAACTTTTTTAGCAAATTATTTCATTACCAAAGCATAGGAGAAGTGGAGAAAGTTTCCAATATGTGGGTTTCTGCTCACACCTATACACCACCTTTCCTTTGCAACACACTTCTGGGAATCTTTTTATTTTTCATTCCACTCTCACAGTAATTCCTGAAGGTAAATGTTATTATTAGCCTCATTTTTTAGAGATGAAGAGACTAAGGCAAAACAGTAAAATGGCATATGCCTCGCCACATGACTGAGAAGCAGCCAGACCAGGGCTTGGCCTCTGATGTTCTGACAGGCTCCATGGCTGATGTTATTTCTTCTACTTCATGGCTGTCTTCCCAGTTCCATGAGAGGAACCTAAGTCTAGAAGGGAATTTAAATTGAAATAACTACAATAGTCTTAAAGCTAACACTTGATTTTAATTCTATAGCATTTGCTATGTTCTAGATACAATTAATAACTTCATATGCATTATTATTTTTAATCTCCATAATTTTGAATGCCATATTTTCCCCATTTAATAAAGAAGGCAGGGCTCAGGGACTTTGACTTGCCCAAAGTTACACAACTTGGTAGAGATGGAAATCATGCCCAGACCTGTATGCAAAGCTATAGAATTTGCTAGTCTCATTCAGTTAAATATTGGGAAGAAAAGGTGGGGCACTGTGAGTAGAATCCTGAGCAAGAAGGCTAAGCATTGTTCAGATGAAGTACTCTGCAGGGAAAAGCTCGAAGCTCGAGTTCTAACCCTGCCTCGATTTATCTGTGTGGTCCAGACCCTGTGGGCAATTAGCTTCTTTCAAAATTGGTCTGGTTCTATTTGACCAGTTGATGTCTCAGAGGGGAGGATCCAGTCAGGCTATCATGCCTAGGATGTAAACTTGAGAGCATCTACAAAGGCAAAGTACCATTTTTAGTGCTGGAATTGGAACTGCATCTCTGGACTCCTACGTAGGTCCCATATTCTCTCCTCAGCTGTCAGGCCAGCATGCTTAAGAAAAGCTTTGTTCTTGGAGAATATGTCCATAAAATTATACCCATTTCCCTGCAGTATAAAAAGTCATTAAGTGAAACTGGGCTGTCCTTTACAGAGCCCTTTTACTTATTGCTGGGCAAAGCAATATCAGTCAACAAACCAGGTAGATAGTCTCTACCCTAAGAGTCGTTATACTCTAAGGATGACCAGCAACCTTACCTCACCCTACAGCAAACATGGCTTTTAGAGGGCGGAATTTGGAACAGCTTGTGGCCCAGATGGAACTTATTTGCTTTTGTGTGTCCCCAGATCATGACGACCATGAGAGCTTCCATTAATCAAATGGCTCCTTGGTACTTGGTATATGGAACAGGTATGTTAAATACACTATTTCTAAACCTCTTCGTAGCCTTGATTATAAATCTTAAAAGATTTAAAGATTTATAATCATTTTATCTGGGAATATCAAGATATATAATGTGGTTATTGTACAACTCATATAATAACTAGATTCTATCTAGAGATATATAAAGATAAAATGTAAATGGGAAAATGTATTTCAGATGACTTGGGCTTTTTTGAATTTTTAGTTTTTAAAAGAACATTTTTTTTGTGTGTGTGGTACTGGGGATTGAACCCAGGGGCTTTCTACCTCCGCGCTACACCCCCGGCCCTATTTTTTTTTTTTATACTTTATTTTGAAACCGAGTCTCACGAAGTTGCGGAGGGCCTCACTAAGTAGAGAGAGAGAGAGAGAGAGAGAGAGGGAGAGAGAGAGAGAGAGAGAGAGAGAGAGAGGGAGAGAGAGAGCTGAGGCTGGCCGCGAACCCGGATCCTCCAGTCTCCGCCTCCCAAAGTACTGGGATTACAAGCATGCGCCACCACGCCTGGCAAAAGAACATTTTATATCAAAATTTCTCCTAAATTTCAACCCCTTTAAGGTAAATTTATAGGGATAAAAATGGTACCTGGAAAGCTTTCCTGTCATAACCAAAGGAGATAGAATAATTTTTATTCCCAGCCATATTGTGCCACAAGTTATATCACAGTTGCTCTTTTCAGAAAATGGCACTTGTCTTTCCTCCAGATGTATTGCCTATTATATAATCATAAGCACTTTCACACTGAGGATATCTGAAACCGGAAATGTCCAAAGATTACGAAGCCTGGCTGAAGGGAGGGAGGCAGAGTTCATAGAATCCCATCCCTCAGCCAGTCTTGTGTTTCTCCTGTAGCATTTCTTTGTGCTTTGAAAAAGGTCACTGATGGGGGAACTGGATGAGCCTCTGCAACCTTTTACCGAGGTTGGGGGCTCAGCCCTTCATTCTTATGCATTTTCCCTGGCCTTTCCCCATTCCTGCATGAGAGCTTCCTGCCAAGGATCCCTTCTCTCCTGTGCCCAGCTCTGGAGAGCCTGAAATCCAGCCTGGCAGGAGAACCAGTGGGACAAGCGGGTGGTACTTGCTCAGCGCCTTTGCACTTGGCTGTTGTTACTGTGCTGTTGGTTGTCATTTAGCACAAAAGCTTTGCACAGGGCAGATTAGCTGCATGTGGCCAGGGCTCTGGCTCCTTGTCATAAGCAGATCATCAGATTTAAGTAAAATGTGGATGTCTGTGGACATGGGTCTGAAGTACTGTGAAAGCTGCTCTGAGTGCAGCTCAAGGGGCTGATGTTATGACCCTGACCGAGTAAGTGTGCCTTGTTCTTTATTGGCAAAGAAAAGTGGGGAGTGGAGGAAAGAGAGAACAAGGACAAAGTGGTGGAATTTAGTAATGGAAACAAAACAGGAAACCAAAAAAGACACATCTTGCAGCGGCCAAATATGTTTCCGTTTAAAGACTGGTGTCTTCTAACTTAACCACGAATAACAAAAAATGAAATAAGATTAAGTGGCCAGTTTACTAAATAGCAAGGACAAGGAAACCAGGGTCAGGCATTTATGGTCTTATGTCTGAGGAAAGAGAAGCAAAGAGAATATGTTGGAAAGAAGGGACTCCTACCCGTCCCCTGCAGAAGCACACCTTTTGTCTGATGCCAAGGAGACGCAGGAAAGGTTATCAGCCTTTCGGCTTCCCTTGGAACTGAAGAATGCTCCATCGAGTCAAGGGCGCATTATACTAAAGTGTTCTGTTTGTTTACTTTGGCAAGTGTGAGACGAATTTTACTGAGTGATACTCCGATAGGGCCCAGAGCCAGCACCGTTGGAGCCGGAAAAGCAAGTCTTCCTAGTACAAGGCTTCTGGATCGCCCTGCTGTCAGCACTGTGTCCTGGGGACCCTGAGTGTCTGCAGGAGAAAAGCTTTGTCAGCAGCATTGGCAAATTGCTGACATAGAGCTGGGGTCCCCAGAGGGCTGCTGTGTATCAGGGGACCGGAAGGGAGGCTGAAGGACATGGTAGGAGGGATAGAAGGGCAAGCTGGAGAAATGGTCCTAGGAGCTTCTGCAATACCCTCCCCACCTGCTCCACCTGTGTCAGGGCAGGTAGACAGGCAGGATTTCCCTCAAAGCAGGCTGGGGGTTGCTCCTTCAGTTGACCAGTCTCAGTCCTTCTCCTGCCTGTAGCTGCACATCCCAGCAATGCCCTCCAGGGGTGCTACAGATCCAAGGTGGCAACCCCAAGTGGGAAGGGCACCAAGAACTTTGCCTTCCCCACACTTTGCTCCAGTCTACACATTTACCAAGGTGCGTGCTCTGAGCAGCAACTGCTCTCAGCCACAGCCTGCGTGTTCTCAAGGGGATGGAACCAGGTTAGTTAGCTCGGTTCTCTTCAGCTTCCTCACACACTCAGGCCTTCAGGTCCTTCTTTCCTGCCTCAAGGGCTGAACAGTTGGGACAAAGGGACTGGTGTGAGCGATGAGCAGTGGCATATATGCAAACCCAGTGAGCGTGACCTGCGGCTGAGTCAAGGGAATCTGAGCAACGAGGAAACCCTCCCATGGGGAAGCGCCGCATGGAGCAGACTAGACAGGCAGCCAGAAAGGGATGAGCTGGCCCTGTGGGTGATTAATATTCAAAAAGAGAAAACAAACAAAACAAGGTTGTAGTTTAAGACATTCCCAATGAGTCTGTACAGCCCCGTCCTGTGGCCAAGCACGTGGGTCAGGCCAGCCTCACTTCCCCACCTGTGAGTTTTGATTCCTCAACATGACTGATATTCAGAGTGTGGGAAGGGGCAGGGACTGCTGGGAATTGAACTCAAGAGCATTCTACCTTTGAGCTAAACCCTCAGCCATTTTTTATTTTTTATTTTGAAACAGGGTCTCACTAAGTCGCTGAGGGTCTCACTAGGTTGCTGATGCTGGCCTCAAAGTTATGACCCTCCTGTCCCAGTTTCCCACGTACTGGGATTAGAGGTGTACACCACCATGCTCAGCATATGGCTGATATTCTTAACAAACAGGTTCACTTTGAATTTTAAAAAAAAGTTGGATACAGGAGAAAGTGTTCCCCAAGAATCTGTACCTCTCTACCCTGGAAGTGAATTGAATTCAGTGTTTCCTACAGGTTCATGTTGAAATCCTAACCCTTGCTATGATAGTATGATGAAGACTTTGGGAGGTGATTAAGTCATGGGGTAGAGGCTTCATAAATGGGATCACTGTCCTTATAAAAGGAACTCCTGGGAGCGCTCTCCTCTCTTTCTCCTGTGCAAGGATACAAGAAGTCAGCAGTCTGCAACCCAGAGGACCCTTGCCATCCACCAACTATGCTGACACCTGATTTCACACTTGCAGCCTCCAGAACTGTGAGAAATAAATTTCTGTTGCTCATAAACCACCCAGCCTACAGTGCTTTATGACAGCAGCCTGAACTCACTAAGACACTGCTGAGACCCCCTCCCTACGGGAGGGTCTGGATTGGCCTTCACCTAGCCAGCCTACACACTGCAGTGCCCTGCTCATGGCTTTGGGCTGCTGCTCAGTCCCCAGGCAGTGACTCCAGACTTCCCTGCTACACAGCATTCCTTGTATGAGAGGTGGGAGACAGAGGAGGAGGATCTGGGCAGGAGCACTCTGAGGAGGCAATTCCTACTCACTCGGGGTTGGTTTCCTGTTCTGCCTTGGTCACGGAGGTCCCAGTCTGCTCCCTGCCCCACATTCATTTGCCTTCTAAGTCCCCTAGTGGATGCTATTGCTCTCTCCCATGCCAGACTCCTTTGTCATCAGGCAAAACAGGCCAGAGCCAAACCAGTTTCATATTTCAGAGGGTGATTGTGTAAGAGTTTCCAACTAGGGCAGTCATGGGCAACCTCCTTAAAGGAACTACAGGATTTCTCCCAAATATCATTGCAATCACTTCTTTTGGTGGCCAGAGCCAATAAAAGTCAGAACCCATTGGGCGTTTCAACTCTGACGAGCAAAACCCAGTTGACTTCTTTCCTATGCTTCACTCAAGAATCAGGAAACTTCTCACTATATCGCACATGCCTGTCAGGTTTTCTTTGGAAAACCTGAGCCATTCTCCCAGGATGGTGACAGCTTCCTATGCTCTGAGCATCCTGTCATTCTGAGGGAGGAGGCAGAAGAGGAAGCTCCACCTTTCGCGATGCCACCCGCATACCCTGCCTCGCTCAGGAAGGAGAAACTTCAAAGTGACCAAGGAAAGGGGAGTGGTGACCTTTGAGAGGAGAACACGTGGCACAAGCAGTTTAGAGACTGCCCTGCAGCTGTTATGCAGCCATGCATTCACGAATGCATTCCTCAGGCCTTCCCTCGGTTCGAGAGATGCGAGGGCGAATGACTCTACTGTGCAGAGCCTGGGGACTCGAGAGTCCAGGATGAGACCCTCAGCCAGGGGAGGGTCTCTGCTCGGGGCACATGTCCCTTGGCCCACCTAATCCCCATCGTGGAGTGGGAGGGCTGCCCCTCTTGCTGGCTTCTCCTGATGGAAGGAAGAGATGAGGCATGAAAAAGCAAGGATGCAGGAGCTTGGCCTTGGAGAATTCCTTCAAGGGTCCCAAATGACCTTAAAGATCCCAAATGTGCTTGCTCTTAGCGAAACTCCCTTTCCCTGAGTATCCAGATAGAGCATGCATGAGAACCTTCAAGGACAAACAAAGCTGGATGTGGTGGCGTACATCTATAATCTCTGTACTGTGAGTCCTGAGACAGAAGGATTGCAGGTTTGAGAAAAACCTCAGCAACGTAGCAAGACTCTCAGCAACCTAGTGAGACCCCTGTTTCAAAACAAAAAATAAAAGTGGCTAGGGATATAGCTAAGAGGTAGAATGCACCTGGGTTCAATCTCCCGTGCCACAAAAAGAAAAAGAAAAGAAAAAACAGGACTATCTTTCATTCCCTTTGCTTTTTCCCTATTTTATTGCCCCCTTTTCACTTCCTTTCCTTTTATTTTGCCACATAACTTTGTCGCCTCCCTGTCCAAAAAACCTAGTGGCCTGCACTGCCTGTGGTCTTGAGCCTGCTCTTGGCCTCCCCTGGAGTGTAGGTTCACTGCCGGCCTGTTGAATATGGCGTCAGAATGAATCATTCCCTCAGTCTTTATTAATTCATGGGAATTAATGAACTGCTTTTCCTAGAAATTTAAAAATTAGTATTTTCCTTCAAATTTAGTCCTCACTTTTTGGCTTAGAACCCATGGAAGACGACGGTGCTCTTCTACCCTCTCCACCCTCAGACAACCCAGGAGGCCCCTGTGAGCAAGCCTTCCCGGGCTCCCAAGCTCCATCCCCTGAGACCATCTGGAACAAAATGTGTCTTTCAGTTTCTCAGCCAGGGGTTGTCCTGCTTTCCCTATCCCCATAAGTGGATACGGATCAAAAATCCTTCATACTCGAATATGCAGGTCAATCATTAACAGTGGTCTGCACCTTTCACCAGGTTGTAAAGGATGACTAGTTAGAGCCACAGCCTTCTCCTTGTCAGCACAGGAAACGCAAAGGAGAATGTCACCTCAGGCCAATTGCTTCCAAGACTCCTAACCAAGATGTGGCGGGCTCCAGCCAGGCATGGAGATGAGGTGACAGACCACAGGAGGACCTTAGGTGAGCGACGTGGGCCACCTTTCCTTTTCCTCTGCCCATTCTACTTCTCTCCTCTCCTCTTTCTCATCTAGGATTGGCAAGGGCAGGGGGAAGGTGTGACCGGGATATCACAGGTGGACAACAGGGATCTATGGGCTGATCCATGTTTTAACAAGAGATGGGCAAGGGGCAGCGTGTTAACTCACAAGACCAATGCATAAGCGCCATTGAGATACCGGGGGTTCTAGGGAGAAAGTGTGTGGGTCAGGCATGGGAGCAAAGGTTACTGTAATAGCACCCTGGTCACATGACGGACCAGTCCTTCGGGAGGATAAAAGGTGCTGGGAGACAATGAGACCACGTTGGTGTGGAGTTGGGACCATCTCCGGATGTTACTGGAAGGAAAAATGAAGTGGGACAGTGAACTCTGAAGAGCCACTGGAACTGAAGCCCAAAGTGAGGTCTGAGTGACATGGGCTAATTTTGTTTAATAGATTTCAAATTTTTTTGCAGCAGTCTTGATTTACAGGGAAAAAAATGGACAGATAGTACAGAAATCTCCCCAAATACCCATTCTTCCTTCCCCCCAGTTTCCTTTATTATTAACATCTGGAATTCGTGTGACACATTTAAGATAGTGAACCAATACTGGCATATCATCATTAACTAAAGTCTATGGTTTGCGATAGGGTTTCCTCTTTATGTTGTACAGTTCTATGAGTTTTAACAAATGCATGGTGACATATCCATCATTACAGTCTCATACAGAATAGTTCCACTGCCCTAAAAATCCCATGTCCCACCTATTTCTCCATCCCTCCCTTCCTCCAAATCCATGACCATTGCTGATCTTTTTACTTGGTCTATGGTTTGCCCCTTATAGAATGTCATACAGTTGGAGTCGTACAGAATGTATTCTTTTCAGACTGGCTTCTTTCATTTGACAAGATGCTTTTAAGTTTTCTCTATGTCTTTCTGTGGCTTGATTGCTTATCTCTTTTTACCACTGAATAATAGTCCATTGTTTGAATGTACCATAGTTCTTTTATCCATTCTAATAGAATTTTCAGCAGGCTAAGAGGCAGAAATGATAGAAAGGGTGGATGAAGAGAAAGTAGCAAGAAACACAAAACTTGATAGAAGCAAGAAGGAGGGAGATTTGGGAGAAGTGGAAAAGCAGGCACAGAGGCCTACACTGGCTTAAGGCAGGGTTCTTGTGACTGATGCTCAATGAGAGAGGCCAGCTCCTTACCGACCTCTTCCATGTCTTTTTTCTTCTTATAGACAGAGCAGGAACTACATCAGCTTCATCCTAAGAGCCCAACACATTGTAGGCCCAATACATTTTTAAAATAATACTTATTTTTAAAAATAAGTATTTTTAAAACCAACTAAACCTCCAAAACCTTTTCTAAAGAGCAACTTCTTCCAGACACCAGATCAGTGGCTCCAACCTTGGGCAGGTTGGAGCTGCTGGCTCCGTGCACAGGGCGGGAGAAACTTCCCTGGGAAGTGCTTCTCTTTTGCTGCCCTCTGCCCTGGCTTATGAGATGCTCTGTGGATAGAACTGAAGCACTCATCTCTCAACCCAATCACAAGGTGGCAGAATCAGCACAAACAACATCTGTGGGACAGAGAGTGCACGCAGGCTAATTTGGGTGCTAAGAAATGGCTGCAAGAGGGAGATGATCCAGCTGTGCTTTCCAGATGTTCACACTGGGGCGGAGAGAACATTTGTGCAACATGCAGGGATGTGAGAACTCTGCCTAAGGGTTGCAGCTAACAATCTTGGTGGAAGGGGGTAGTTCTCCAAGGAAAATGATAAGTCTCCTAAAAATCTGCCAGTTGAAAATGATTAGCTCAGTGATGATCCCCTCTCCCTGGCCATGCAGAAGAGCTCATCGCCCAGACCTGTGTCTTGATCCAAGGTTACTGCTTAAAATCAGGTTCTCTCCCAAGTTCTATGGTGCTGGTGCTGCCTGGTACTCAGATCCCTTTCTCTCTGTGTGATGAAAAAGGCAAATGAGCCCAGTAAGATGGAAGAGTATTTTGCTATGGATCTGTTGATATCCTACCTATGTTTGTGCTCACATGACTTACACAGTCAGCCCAAGGCTGAACAGTACTTGAGAGTTTCTTACCTAAGGAAAAGAAGTTGGGGCAGGTGTGGGGGGGGTGTCTGCTCAAGTCTATTTTGCAAGGCGGGGCTCATCCAGAGATACACATCTTATTTCTCATCCCTATTTCTGTTTTAATAACTGGGGAAGTTAAGTGTTGACATAGATAGTTAATTAAACACAGATGATAGAGATGGGGGCTGTGGGTTGGAGGAGTAGCTGCCTCCCCATCTTGAAGCCTCCTGAATGGCAGTGGCTAATGGAGAAGGACAAGCCTGTGGAAGGAGGGCCCACGGTGATTCTCTGTGTTCCTAATGGGCCGGCCTAGAGCTCTTCACACCACAGGACAGCAGTAGCAGCCCAAAGGATATGAGTGGGACAGAGTCAGGCTCTGATCTCAGCACGGCTTCAGCCTTGGGGACAGCTGTCCTCTCTTAACACATCAACATCTGGCCATGTCTGCTGCACCTGGCCAGTCTCCAGGGCATTCCTTATACATACTCGTCTCCCAGAGACCAACCATTGAGTTCTCTGTCTCTGCGCTAGGATTCGGCTCAGTGGTAGAGCTTTTATTTTACGTGGCATGCATGAGGCCCTGAGTTTGATGCCTAGCACCATCGAGGGTGGTGGAGAGTTCTCCGTATCCACAAACTTCTAGGAGAAAGATTCAGTGTGTGTGTCTCACAAGAGTCGTTCTCATGGAGCATCTGCTATTTGGATACTAACTGGAAGATAATTTTCATCTCATTTACTCACTCATCTGCATTTGTCTTCATGCCTGAGAGGGAATGGTCATGAAAATTCATGGCAAAAGCCAGCATTTAGTGGTAGAGGAGAGAAAGAGAAGACAAAGCTCTGGGCCATGTTGCTCTATCCTGGGAATGTGACTCACTCACCACACAAATTATCTCTCTCTTCCTCTTCTCATTCACACTTTTTCTCCCTGACTCTCCAGAGCCCCTCTGGACTCAGCTCTGTTTATCTTATTCTATACCCTTTCTTTCCACTCCACCCTGCATTTCTCAGTCATAGACATTGGAACACATTTAAATATCATGAAAGTATAACTTCAGTGTAGGGTTCAGGGTCCCCAGAGAATCGGGGAGTAGGAAAGAGAAGAGGGCACAGGGCTAAATGGCATGCCAAGGCTGACATTAGCTCTTTCACAAGTGGTCCTGAATTTCTAGGTGTATTAAAAGACAGACCCTCATGACGGAGCACAGAGTTCTGCCCTTATTACTTATAATCATAAACTCTGGATCACCCATTCACTCATATATTGTCTCCATGTAGGCCGATTGAGGACCAGTTATACAACAGAGTAGGCTTTGGCAATACAAAGATGAGTG
>PVJS01000581.1:0-22311 GCA_004027185.1 Glis glis | reverse complement strand
AATATGCCGAGGATGCATGGTGGTAAATGGAAGACAGGGGTTCAAGTAGCTGGAACCTTAAATCTTCAACCTAGGGAGAAGCAAGACCTGGAGAAGAATGGCAGAGCCAGCTTGGGGAGGACTTTGAGGCCAAGTTAGAAGACTGAGTCTAAGGAAGAGTCTGGAAGAACTATATAGAGGGGAGAGGTGTATGTATAATTGGATTTGCAGAAGGAAAGTTCTGGCTGAAATGAGGATAGTTTGGAGGGGCCAAGATAGGAGACATGTACCCTACTTAGGAGGGTGTGACAATAAAACAGGCTGGGAAGGATGCTCCTCAGAAGTCGCTCTCCGGCACACCTGACCACCTCGGCTTCCTGGTGAGGGGAAAGTCGCTCTGGTGAGCAAGGCTTTCTTGAAACGACTCATTCCTTAATTGTGTCATTTCTGTGCCATCAGTGAGGATAATGGCTTCGTTTTACAGTCATCATCATGTAAAATCACCATCGTATAAATATTTCCTCCTGGTATAAGCTAGCTTCTCATAGCATTTGTCCATCGGCAGGCTTGGAACCCAGCTGCCTGGCATGTCCTCACAGCCTCTCTTGGGAAGAAGTTTCCTCTTGAGTTATAAGTGGTTATACCATCGCCAAGACGCTTTTTCTAGCCCAGGAAGTTAGAAGACAACGGGTTCACTAGGAAAAGATTATGGACCATGAGGAGTTCATTTATTCATTTCTTTACTGCAGGACTATGACCCAAATAAGTTTCATTTCAAAGGAAAAGCATCTGATTGTTTAGGCTGAAGCAGAGTTGGTTTTAAGTGCTGTACTTAAGAGGGGCAATTCTAAAGCAAGCCACTTGCTAGCTGTGTGATATTGGGGAAGTACTGAATTGCTCCATGACTCAGTTTCCACGTATGAAATCGGATAATTATATTGCCTATCTGTGCTATTTTGCTGGGGCTGCCATGACAAGGTGCCACAAATCGAGTGTCTTAGATGACAGAAACTTATTGTCTCATAGTTCTGGAAACTGGAGAGCTGAAAGCAAGGTGTCAAGAGGGTTGGTTCTCTTCTGAGGGCTTTGAGGAAGAAGCTGTTCCAAGTCTTTCTCCTACTTTCTGGTGGTTGCTGACAATCTTGGCATGCTTTGGCTTCTAGAAACATCACCCTGACCACTGCCTTTGTCTTCACGTGTTGCTCTTCTTCCATGTGTGTGTGTGTGTGTGTGTGTGTGTGTGCGTGTGTGTGTGTGTGTGTGTGTGTCTGTGTATGTGTCCCCAAATTTCCCTCTTTATAAAAACATAAGTCACATTGGATTAGGGCCTATCTTAGCTATGTCTGCAATGACTTTATTTACAAAGTCCCATTCTGAGATACTGGGTGTTAAGGCTTCAACATAGGAGGGGGGGCAGGGAAGGCACAATTCAACCTGACATCACCTAATAGAGTTTTCCACAAGGATTAAATGAGTTACCTCCTATAAAGCACTTAAAACAGAGGCTGGCTCATAGAAAGCTCTAAGTAAATGTTAGGTTATGACAGACTTAACTGAAATGCTCCCAGGATAGTGGAAGGTGTTGAGATCCATCTGGTGTGCGCCAAAGTGGGCCCAGCGATCATTTATGGCTTGTGGCTTTTTTGATTGGTGAGGGCTTATGCAATCCCCAGATAGTATTTTGAATAATACTCCTGGCTAAAAGGTGCAGGGTAAGAAGAGTTAGACACAATGAGATCTGAGTTTTCTTACCTGTTCTTCAGGCTTGCATACCATACGATGCAACTAGCCCCAGAGGCAGGGGTGGGAGGGGGAAACAATGAACCTGTCTTCCTAATGCACCCACAAAAGCAAGCTTCTCAGTGTCTGTAGCTCAGCCACATGGGCTGGGACAGGCCGCCACTCTGAGCCTTGGAGATGAAGCTACTAGAGTGTATCCTGGATGGGTTGACCCCCACTGCCTACGGTCGCAGCTGACGTTAGCGAGTGTTTGCTTACCCCGCAGCACCTTAGAATCAGCCCTTGTAAAAATAAATAAGGCATGTTGGTTTTTTTTGTGTGTGGATGGTTAAACAAATCAGGTGACCAGAATGAATTCTAGGTAGAGAGGAATAAAAGGAAATTTCAGCAAGCTGCTGAAATTAGCAAGAGCTGGACCAGAAGGCCTCTCTAGGCACAGTATGCCTCTTCTCAGGGAGACCCTGACAGGTCTTGAGGACTGCAATGGTGAGAGATGACAGAGATAGCCCCTGCCTGGCAGAAGAGGTAGTTCACACAATAGGCCAAAGTCAAGAAGAGAGACCAAGAAAAAAACAATTGGGGATATATAGCTTCAGTTGAGGAAAATGCCAGAAGGGCTTTTGTCCATAGAGAGGTTTTGATGGAGCTGACATTGCTGTCCACTTACACATCTCAGAAGTATGGACTCCCTGACATCCAAGGCCAGGACAATAGAGCGCTCTCTCTCTCTCTCTCTCTCTCTCTCTCTCTCTCTCTCTCTGCCCTGGAATCCCTGTGTCTCCAAAAGTGAAAACTGATAAAAAGGGTGATTTCTTTGTTCCAGTAGGAAAACTCTGGACTGGGAGGTAGGATGCCCACTCTGATTCTGTTGCCCCAATGCTCTGTGACCTTGGACAAGTGGCTTAACCTGCCTGGGCTTAGTTTCTTCTATTTAATCTACTATCTGAGGGGCTTAGAGTCATGGAAATCATGAACTTTTCAAGATGAAAGGAATCTTAGGAATCTAGTTCAATCTACTTTGTAGATAAAGAACCTGAGGCTGGGGAGTTAAGAGACTTGGCAACAGTCATAGAGCTAAGGAAGGATAAAGAACCCAGAACCCAGGTGTCTTGCCTCCATCTGGGACCCATTCCATTAGTAACAGTGATCCCTCAACTCTTGGTAGTGTCAGAGTGACTACCTCTACTCCTCATAGCAACACCTGAAGCAGATATTCTTATACCCATTTTACAGATAAGCAGACTGGTTTGTCCAGGGTCCTCCAGCTGCTGGAAGAGCCAGGACTTTTCTAGTTGGGTACACATCCTGCTTTACACCACCTTCCCCCAATCACCCTCAGAAAATCCAGGTCACAGGCACTGTAGGCACCCCATTTTAGGCTGCACCAACCCTAGCAGAAGTAAGGATCTGATTCTTGAGAACAGGAAGGTTCATCACAAGGAGGGGACAGACAAGCAATTCCAAGCTTATTCCAAGCTGCTGCAGCAAGTGATACTCATCTCCCCAATGGGAACAGATTGTCAATGAGTGAGAGAGATTTTTAAGCAAGAATATTATATATTATATATAACATACTATATAACATACTATATGACATACTATATAACATGCATTACATATTAACATACATATATATGTCCTATACTATAAATATATATTATACTAGAAATTAACTGTTTATTCAGGGGTGGAGCAGATGAGTCAGCCAGGGGTGCCCGAGTGCAGGCTGGGGATAGCTGTCTCAGTGTTTCACAGTGATATGTGTGTGCTGGTCCCCTGCCCACTCCTTCCCCCCATCTTCTTTGACTTAAAAACCCAGGTGCAGCACAACACAGCACAGAACCAGCACCTCTCAGAGTCTTAGGGAAAAGTTGCTTCTTCTGGGTAAACTGAGGCCTCAACAAGGCATCGATGCCTCCTCTGGGTGTAGAAGGGGCACCCTCCAAGACCTCTTCAGGGTGAGCCCAGATTAAATTCTAGTCTAGATGGCTTGGCAGCACTTGCCAGGATGACAGCAAGCTTTGTCGAACATGAGGCCAGTGCCACACTGGGTAGAACCTTGAGGAGAGACTATTGGTCCCGGTTACCAACACCACCTGATAGGAAGGTGAGCCACAAACATAATTTTGAATTTTCTAGCCACACAGGTGTAATTCATTTTAATGATATATTGTATTCATCCCAAGATCACCCAAATGTCATCTCATGTGTAGTAACATAGTTATGAATGAGATTTGTCCCATTCCCTTTCTCATACTTAGTCTTTGAAATCCAGCATGTATTTCACACGGAGTGCATCTAGAGGGGGGACTAGCTACATTTCAAATGCTGCAGAGTCACACGTGGCGACCAGCTACTGTGTAGGACAGCGCAGTGTAACAGAGATGAGCCCACCGGGGTTCCATCCTGAGTTCTGTGGTCTCTGAGTCCCTTTCATCCCTGACATTTGATGAGTCTGAGAGCACTAAGGTGGTTGGGAACACTCTTATCCTGCTCAACCTATTCTGAACAGAAACAGATGCAGCAAAGTCATATCCCAATCACCCTCCATTCACCCATCCCTCACCATAAACCTCCAACAGGCTGGTCTCAAAGACCCTGGTCGGAATTGGGGAAAACTGCTCTAGTCCCTTGACAAGTATAACATCTACCGCCCAGTTTCACTATGGCAGTGGGATAGGTTGCTCAGAGATTACCTGGAGATGAGATATGAGATATAGGGTTGATTGAGAAATGCTTAAGGGGAGGTCCAGTGGTGACAGGCTGGACAGGCGCTTTGCCAGAAAGTCCAGTGGTGATGGGCTGGACAGGTCACCAGAAAGTAGCGCCTCCTACCCCATACCTGCTTTGTAGGCGTCCAGGGGCGGCCGCCTGGATGAGCACTTCCCTCTCCAAGGCACTCTGGTTCACATCAATCGCCACAGGTAGGAGAGATTTATAAGTTAGGTTATAGAAGCAGTCACATCATCAGTAATAGCCTGCTTTGCTCCTTGTATGACCAGCGTCCCAAGGAACAGCCGTCTAGAAGTATGTACCAAAAAGCAGCTTTCTACAGGTAACACTAACTTGCCCTAATTCCCAGCATATATGAGACAAAGCCGGTGTCCTTCAAGATAATATGTATCTGGACATCCCAGCCCAGACTTGCTCTCATCGTTCCCTTAACTCAGCTAGGTTTTGGGGGAGAGAAAGGCACCTTCTGTAGCATGGCTTTTTATCCTCCTCCCCCTCTTACTTCAAGGATGACCCAGCAAACTAGTTCTTAGCAGTAGGGATGCAAAGTAGAATCCCTGCTTCTCCAGTGTAAATGCCCTTACTCTGCTCATACTCAGAGTCCAGAGTTAATGATTAGCAAGTAAACAAATTCACAGAGGGCAGTGGCCTGACCTGGCTATAAGACTCCTGTGTTTCCTAGAAGTACTATCTATGAGGACTTTGTCCCCACTGGGCTCCTCCTGTGGGTCCAGGGCAGAGAGACATGTAAACAAACACTGGGCCTCTAATAAAGTCCAGCAAACCACTGGACTTTATTAGAAGAGACCCAAGCTTAAAACCTCAGGGAACCCATGTGGAAATGCTATCTAGGAACATGAACTTTGCTATCTCACATCTCAAACAGGTGTTTGGAGAGAATAAAATCACAGTGGTGTAGAAGGAACTGGAGGGGCCTGGCCTGATTTGTGCCACATTTAAAGAGAATCTCATTCACTATATAAAATAACTCTAAAGGAGAATAAACTCTTAGGTGATTTAATTTATTGGTTGCATAGACCCACTAGGAAATAAACACACCTTGGAATTTAGGTTGGAAGGGACACAGGAATTGATTTTGTCTCTTCTCAGTACATGGGAAAAGGGAAATGAAAAAAAGGGCCAAGGCTAGAGAGAGACGGATGACTCATAGGTGAGTGTGCTTCCTACCCAAGAGAGCTGAAAGCCAAAGAATCTTCAAGAGTAGCTTCTCTAGAGTCCTTCTAGTAGATCCCTGAAATTTTGTTTGTGCAAAACAAAACTTTCCTTCGTTGATATAATGCAGAGGTGGATTTTGGCCTAAGTCATGCCAAATATCATTCTAAACTAATAACGCATTTGCTGAGCGTTGACTACGCATGTGGCATGATGGGAAGCTTAACTGAGCCACTCCATTTTCTCAAGTTTGACAGTCAGATGACTTGCCTTGTGATCCTTATGTTTGGAAGATTGAGTAAAAACATATCAAGTGCTTAGAATTCCACCATTCCATCTCATCTAGCCTCAGCGAGTCCTTGCTTTGACGAGGTAAAAGCATGCCCTGTGAGGAAGGGTAGGGGGAAGGTATAGGCAAGGTTGTCCTGACAGGTAGACACAATAGGTGAGGGTCTCTGTGGCACAGTGGGGATCATAACCACATCTAATTCAATCCTTCTAGTTCCTACTAATCCACCGGGATGTGTGTGTGTGTGTGTGTGTGTGTGTGTGTGTGTGTTTGGTCCTGAGGATTGAACCCAAGGACATTCTACCTCCAAGCTACAGCCCTAGCCTTTTTTATTTTTTTGGTTTTGAAACAGGGTCTCACTAAGTTGCTGAGGGCCTTGCTAAATTGCTAAGACTGGCCTTGAACCTGCAATCGTCCTGCCCCAGCCTCCCAAGTACTGGGATTACAGGAGTGTACCACTACACCCAGTTTACTGGCTATCTTGAAAGTTTAAAGGTTCCTAATTTAATGCAAATACTCTTCTTGTGGTAACTTTTTAATCAGCTAACCATTATCAGGGATTCTTTTCTATGTTCACAAGCATCTGAAAGAGCAAGCTCTTACTGGTAAGGGCACAAGAAAGGTCCATCCCTCTGATGCCTTAGAATTCAGACCAGAAGTGGAGACAGTCATCTAACCTCTGGTCTTACACACTCCAGAGTGATCTTTCTATATGAACTAAGTTCAAGTCATCTTGGGGTAGCCTCCTTAAACTTAGACTCTGAATGAGTGCCTTGGCAAAAGAAAAGGGTGAGCCTGGTGCGTGATGCCAAGCTTCTGGCTGTTCGCTCAGAGACGGATCAGCCCATAATCCAGAGGTTCTCTATCTAAATTGAAGCTCTCACATGCCCACAGGTGGGTCTGCAGCCAACTCAGGTGAGCTAACACACGGCCAGGATTTCTTCTAGGCACTCTGGCCCTTCTCCCAAGAGAACTGAAGGGAAAACTCCTGGAGCATGGGGGACTCCATTTGCTGTGTTCTGAAGACCCTTGGCCTTGGTTAAGTTAAACACGGCAGATGGCATGACAACCATGAGAGGGAGACACAGGCCCTGGGATAGGACTCTGGCCACAGGAGGCATGTGTGGATCGGAGGGCTTGACTAGAGTCCCCAGTGCTTAAAGCCAGGAAGTGTTAGCCCTCTACCCATTTCTGTGCTGTGCCTTGAACAAGGGACATTGGCAACTCACCGTAGGTCCGGGGAGGAGCACAAGGAAACAGAATAATGAAACTAGAGACTGTGAGAACAAATCAGGGACATCGCTCCCCCAGAGGAATGCCATGGCTGTCTACTCTAAAGAACTGTCTTAGGAAGAAAGAGAAGGGAGATTCTTCCTTGCTCCAAATGACAGAAGTAGGAGCAGTGAGAGACGATGATAGGGTGGCTGGTTTTTCTAACAATTAGAGCTGTATGCAGTGAAGGACCCCTGCAGGGTGTTACCTTTCTTGATAGGAGATATTCTCACTCAGGGGCTGGGGAAAGAAGGAGGCACCAACTGAGAAGCTGAAGAGGGACTAGAATGTCTCAGGTTACTGCCAACCATGAGAAGATGGTTTCATGATATTAATAAAATGAGGGAATAATAAAGGTGGGTTTGTAGTCTTTTTGTTCCATAAACTATAATTTCCCACATTTACCATTTCATGTATACAAAACCTGAGAAATGGGAAAGCCAATAAGTTTGCAGTGTGTTGTAAAAATACTTTCTGAGAAGCCAGTGGATCACAAAAGGTGGCGCCTGTGGCTTCTGTAACAACAGAGGCTGTGGAGGCTAATTCTACAGGGCTGCAAACCCATCCTTTGACCTTATTAGGATCTGTGAATTGGACAGGTTAACTAACTTAATTGTGACTTCACTTTTGTGGCTGGAGACAGATATGACGACCTTTGCCTCCTGCTGTTTGCCAGTCTGCCTTCGGTTAATGCACTTCAAACATCAGATCTTCACCTGACACATAATGGCACTTGGTAAATGTTAGTGATGATGATGATGATGGCAGAAGAAATCAGTATTAGTTCTGAAGCCCAGGAGAGAATTTAAACAACACATCAGCTTGCAATGGGAAGCACATATTTCTTTTGATTTCTTAGCTGATGAAAAGGAAACGTTAAATATGGTGGCTTTTGTTTTGTTTTGTACTAATGGGCATTTTTTTGCACTCTTTTTTTATGTTCATTTATTGGTGCATTGTAATTATACATTTTGATATATGTCAGGGTATGAACATCATACATGCACACATTGCACATTTAGCCCTCCCTCCAATCCCACCCTCTTCCCTCCCCCTTCCCTCCCTTTCATGCTCTGGATAGTGATTGAGTCTTATAGGTTTGTGTATGTACATCATGTGCTATAGTGTGTTTCCCTCCACCCCCCTCCCAACTCTCTCAGTTAGGTCACCTTCTTTGTCCATCTAAAGATTTCTTCTTCTTCCCTTCTAAGTCCCATTCTATCTTTTTTTAATTGGTGCATTGTAGTTATGAATCATAATGTAAGGTTCAGAGTGATAGAAACATACATGCACACAGCACTTGGTGTGTTTACCTCTGGATCATTCCCCACTCCCTCCTCCTCCCCATAGATAATACTGAAGTTGGCATTGATAACTTCATATGTGAACATCGCATTATTTGAATGCGATTAAGTCTCCTCTTTCCCTCCCCAAATCCCTAATGGGTACTCTTTCAGAGTTCTGTTCAGAAGTGATAAAGTCTATCAGTGGACTGAATGACAGGTAGTCCCATGACATAAAAGAAATGATAAATCAGGTCCAGGGGGCTGTTTTTTTTGTTGTTGTTGTTGTCATTGTTTTGGTAGCAAAGCTCAAAATGCAAAATCCTTGGGATTTCTAGGTAGCTGTATCATGGCTTCTTTATTCCCCAAGAGGAACAAAAAAAAAAAAAATCAAAGTTTCATCTAGAGAGCTTAGCTACCCCCAGTGTTGTAGCATGGTAACCTCTGGTTGACAACCTAAGTATTCCTACCCTAAATTTTTTTTCTCCTCACAAGAAGCACCTGGACGACCAGGGGAAAGGAGGAGAAACAGATGCAAGAGGGTTTACATTTCTCATCTTGGGTGCTGCCTCTTTGCCTTGAGGGGTCTCAGAGCCATTCATCCCTCCTTTGGCTCCTTGAATTTCCCAGGCTCTGGACTCCAAGCGCTTTAGTAAGCTGGCAGCTGATAAAAACAAGGGGAGAAAGATCCCAATGTCTCTCTTAGGATATATTATGCCACTCTTGAGATCCTGTCTGCTCCTTTGTCCAAAGGAAATAGATCACTGGGGAAACAGCAGAGGCCTCCTGCTGTTGAGCAGAATGTTTTCCAGTCCTAGAGTGACACCACTTCGTGTCTGTGTGAAATAAGGCAGCGCTGTCCTGATGCTGAATGATCAATCGCATGTGACAGAACGAGCTTATTTTTCACGTTCCCAGTCAATACTATGAGACCACAGACAACTCCAGATCTTCTTCTTGAAAACTGGATGGTGCCAAGAAGGAGCAGCTAAATTGGTTCCTTTCATTTTGGATTACCTATAAAAACCAACATTATTTAAAAATGCTCAGAACTGTATGTTTCATTAGTGTGTTCCTGGGCACAATTCAACATTGGGGCACTATGTGCTAATCATCAATAGATACTCATCGCCTAGGACTCTTCCAACTGGGGTGTTGATTCTGATCCTTAAATCTTGAGTGGGAATGAAATACGGCCTGGAATCTGTGAGTGTGAGATAGAAGTTGTTGATTGCCTTGTTCTTTGTTGCTTCTTTCTCTTCTGTTCCTTTCTTCTCGTATTGTGTAACACTAGCAGTTAAATCATTCTGCATGAAATCTCTGTGCTTTATAGAAGATAGCATAATTTACAGAGAAGTAAATATCTCCATTGGCAGTGATATTTAACTTGAATGGGCATTACTTGGCCAACTACCTATGGATTTCCGTTTCTTCAGGTCGATTGAGGTTTTCTTTATTTGACTTAACACGTATAGAGGTGGTAGTTAAACTCAGCAAAATTCTCTTCACAAGATGTCCAGAAGATTCTACCTATTGATCTGGACAGAATGTCCACAAAAACCTCTTGGCATAAAATCATGGTCCCATATATTTCTCCTAGACAGATAGTACTGAATCTAAGAATTCAGTGGGAGACAGTAGGATATGAGTTAGATGTAGCAGGATATCCTCAAAATACAGACTCAACCACGTGTGACAATTTGTCAACTCTACCTAGCAATAGTTTAAAGACCTTAAAATAGCTATTAGGATTACTGGAAGGATATCTCTAGAAGAACCTGGAGAAACTCAGAAATTCATATGGGCCCAGGAAGGGAGTGACACAGATGCCTTCTGCTCACACACACACAGAGCTTGCGTGGTTACCGCAGGTGTCCTTCCCTCCTACAAGCCTTTCCTGCCTAGGATCTAGTCCCCTTTATCATCAAGAAGAGATTTACTGGGTTGAATTCTCTTAGCCTCCCTTTTCTTCCTTCTTCATAAAAAAATTGCACTTAATCTGTAAATGAGTTCTGATGTTTTGAGAATTGGATATTGCAAAATGGTATTATTAAGCCTCTTAGAGGAGGGGGAGGATGCTTAGAGGAATAACACTGTCTGAGTGGCAGCTCCAACTTCTTAGGCATCTGCCTAGAAATGTTTCTGAACTTAATGACTACATTAAATAACCATTCACAGCCCAGTAAGGTGGTGCATGCTTGTAATCTCAGTACTTGGGAGGCTGAGACAGGAGGATCGCGGTTTTTCGAACAGTCTCAGCAACTTAGCGAGGCCCTCCACAACTTAGTGAGACCCTGTTTCAAAATAAAATAAAATAGAACTCGGGGGTGTAGTTCAGAGGTAGAATACCCCTGGGTTCAATCCCCAGCACCACACACACAAAAAAATTAACAATAATAATAATAACAATAATAATAACCGTTCACACAACACTTTGCCCCACAAACTTACTGAAATGAAGTGTGCCAAACCATTCCCTCGTCATTCCTTCACCCGCAGGAAGGTGTGGCTCACCCTTCTATGAGATGAAATAACAGCTAAGCTTTAGTGCTTAACTAATGTAAAACAATGCTATGATTATTAAGCATGATTTTGGTAAGTTTTAGCCCCTATTGAGACGACCCTTGTTTAAATAAATAGCCTGCCCAGTGAAGTTTCAATGTAAACTTTGTGAGCAGAGGGTAGCAGGTTGCTAGATATTCAACTTCATATGCCAGTAAACTATTAGAACACATTTCCATTCCCACAAAGCCTCAAGAATTGGCCACTTTAGGACTTAACCAAATGAGCCATTCATTGCTTTTGCCCAAGGACATATTAATTAACTATATTTAAACATATAAATTAACTATATATATATATATATATATATATATATATATTTGGTACTAAAGATTGAATTCAGGGGCATTCTACCTCTGAGCTACACCTCCAATCCTATTTTATTTTTATTTTGAAACAGGGTCTCACTAGGTTGATGAGAGACTCACTACTTATTGAGGCTGTCCTCAAATCTGTGATCCTCCTGTCTCAGCCTCCCAAATACTGGGATTACAAGCATGCGCCACCATGCCTAGCAACAATATATTTTTAAACACCTGCTGTATGCAGCTGCTCTCAGAAACACTTTTAATCTTGAACCAAGGAGGTAGAAGTTACATAGCTTTATGAAAACAATTAAATAACTGTACAGAGTGGTACATAATGAATGGCAAATATCATATTTATGAGGGGCATAAAAGAGTATTGTATGAAATCGCTGTGTGACCTTCCCGGCTAACATGGTATCCTCTAAGTACTTACAGTAATGTACAGATAGTAATGTATCTACTCATTTACTTACATTTACTTATCGTTTTCTCATTACACTGGACTGGAAGCTTCATGAGGGATGGCCTATATCTCATCTACTATATCTACATTAGTCACTTAGCACAGATGAAGTTATATAGAGAAAGCAAATGATGAAGGACTGGTAAATTTTTAACAGACATGCATATTTAATGGCAGGATGGATAACAGCTGCACCTAAACAGGAAGTAAAGATTACCTTGGCTAATATATCTTTTCATTTCCTCAGCAAATGGATCAGTCCATTTTCTGTAGCTATAACAAAATACCTGAAATTGAGTAACGGGTAAAGAGAAGAGGTTTGTTTAGCTCACAGTTTTGGAGACTGAAAGTCCAAGACTAGGCAGCCCCACTGGATCAGCCTCTGGTGAGGAACTTCTGGCGATATCACAACCTGGTGAATGACATCATGGTAGGAGCAAGTGCTGGAGGGAGAGATTATGTGGTGGCAGGAAGAAGAGAAATTTAGGGGCCAGGCTCACTCCTTTTATAATACCCTGTTCTCGCAGGAGAGCACTATATTAATCAATTCCAAGGCAGGTGCTCCTAGTGACCTAATTAATTCCCACTAGGCTCCACCTCTTAAAGGTTCCACTTCCTCCCAACACCAGCACATTGGGAACCAAGCCTACAGTACCTGAACTGTGAAGGGACACACTCAAACCATGTACAAACCATAAGCAACAACAAACATTTGTAGATCCCTCACCCCATGCTAGACACAGCGGGCACTCTGGGTACAGAGGTGCCCAGAGAAAAGCCATTTCTGTGTTGGATTGCTGCTTCCTCTCTCAAAATCAGAGAGATTTTGAGACCAACCTGAACAGACTGAGGTGAGGAGGGGAGTGGTTGGGAATAGGCATAAATGGGATTCATAAGCAGTGAGAGATGGGAATAGACATGAAGAGCCATAAGACCTTTGTCTTGAGACCAAGACAGTAAAAATCAGCAAAAGAATTCAAAGTAAGGAAGCTTAAGAAGGTCCTATGACATCTTTGTTAAGAAATGGTTCATTCCCAATGAAAACTTTAGCCAGGTTGCATATCCTAAAAGATGCTATTTCAAAACTTTAAGAAGTGAGATACATATCCACACAGTCAGAATTTTCAGGACTGAATTATAGTTACACATTTATTGTTTAATTTTTACTTAATCAGTATATTAATATTATAAGCAGTGATTTGTAATTGTTTTCATAAATGTAACTTTTTCCTTTAGATATGGTAACAGTTTAAATAATGCTATGTATGTATATGAAATTACCAATGCCAATCTCAGTGACATGGATAGGGAAGGGGAAGGAGGGAAGGCTTAAGGTCCGGAGGGAAATGCACCAAGTGTTATATGCATGCATGGTCCTATCACTCTATACCTTAGTATGATGTATAATTACAATGCACCAATAAAAAGTACTTAAAAATAGTATTTCCCAAAAGATTTAGTGCACTGTTAAAATGTGGTTTTGATATGTTTGTAGAAAAATAGTCTTTTCTAGCAGACTTCACTTCCATTTCATAATTTAATGGGTTAATGCAATAATTTAGTCACACTAAATTCATCTTAGTGAAAAATTTTCTGGTGTTCATCTATTCTATTACATTTTAAGTAAACTCAGACAATGAAATAATTAACACCATTATCTAACCCATCTCTTCCCTCTAATGTTTCCTGTGGAACATATAGTGAATGTGTTGCATTTCTGTATATGCAGCCAGATTTTACTAATGTGTACTCTGGCTACAAGTTGGTTCCTTCATAGGCCACATGACTTTTTTCAGTGCCCATGAACCATGCAAACTATAGGGCAAACTACAGGTGCCCACCTCTCAATATGAGTTAATTATGACATGTAAGAGCCAGGTCTACTCAGTCCTAAGGGCAAATGGGAAGACAGAGAAGATCTCCTGAGTATAAAAATGCCCCTTAGTATCATCTTTGCTAAATTCATAATGTGTAATTAAATGTCAAAAATATGGCTTCACAAAGTTAGTCTTGAACTGGGTGTGGTGGCACATGCCTGTAATCCCAGTACTTGAGAGGCTGAAACAGGAGGATCACAGGTTGAATGCCAGCCTCAGCAACTTAGCAAAGACCTCAGCAACTTAGTGAGACCCTGCTTAAATTAAAAATAAAATAAGGCTGGGAGTGTAGCTCAGAGGTAGAGTGTTCCTGGGTTCAATCCCCAGTACCACAAAAAAGTTAATATTGGAACAATAAGAAAAAATAGTTAAATATAAGCAAAGGATTTAAATAAACATCTCCAAAATGATATAAAATGACCAATAACCAAAAGAAAAGATGTTCAACATCATTATTCATTAGGGAAATGCCAATCAAAACCACATTAAGCCCTCTCCTCACATTCACTACTATATCTGCAATAAAAAAGGCGATTATTGGCAAGGATGTGGAAGAATTGGAATCCTCTTCCCTGCTGTTAGACATGAAAGGTGGAGCAACCATTTCAGAAAACTGTTTGGCAGTTCCTCAAAGAGGTAGACATAAATTTATTATAAGAGCCAGCAATACACCTCTCCAAATCGATAACAGATACTCATGCATGAATGTTCATAACAGCACTATTTACACTATCTAAAATGAAAACAACTCAAGAGTCCACCAATGGATAGAGAAACAAACTGTGGTAATCCATACAATGGAATATTATTCAGCCATAGAAATAATGAATTATGGATACATGCTAAAATGTAGATGCACCTCAAAAACACTGTGCTAAGTTGTACTGGCCACAACCCACTTGTGGTAGGGCAATAGGATAGGTTGCCAAGAGACCAAAGAAGACACCCAGACATGGGATGTGAGACGTAAGGTTTATTGAGAAATGCAGATAGAAAATGTTCAACATCATTATCAATCAGGGAGATGCAAATCAAAACTACACTGAGATTCTATCTAACCCCAATCAGAATGTCAATCATAAGGAAGTCAAAAAACAATAAATGTTGTCAAGGATGTGGGAAATTGGAACTCTTCCACACTGTTGGTGGGATTGCAAATTAGTTCAGCCTCTATGGAGATCAGTGTGAAGATTCCTCAGAAAATTGGGAATGGATCCACCATATGATCCAGCTATACCACTCCTGAGTATCTTTCCAAAGGAGTTGAAATCAGAATATTATAGTAATATATGCATACCCATGTTCATAGCAGCACAATTTGCAATAGCCAAATTATGAAACCAACCTAGGTGTCCATCAACAGATGAATGGATTACAAAATTATGGGATATACACACAATAGAATTCTACCCAGCAATAAAGAAGAACAAAATTACATCATTTGCAAGAAAATGGAAGGACCTGGAGAACATTATGTTAAGTGAGATTAGCTAGTCACAAAAAGTGAAGGGTCATATGTTTTCCCTAATATGCGCAAGCTAGGGAGTAATTGGGAGACCAGAGGGACTCCATATGATGGAGGAGAAACCTCAGTGGAGCCAGTAAGGTGGTCTAAGGGAAGGGGAGGGGGAAGAGTGAGGTTCATTGAAGGAATTACTACCATCAGCTATGTGTACATATGTGAAAATACCAATGTCAATCTCAGTACATTCTACGGGGAAGGGGGGAGATGAGGAGGGAGCCTGGAGGGTGGGGCTACCAAATACTGTGTGCATGTATGTCACTGTCAACATGATTTACATTATGATGTAAGACTATAATACACCAATAAAAGCATATAAAAAAAGAAATGCTTGTGGGGAAGAGTGAGTGGCAACAAGTGGACAGGTGCTTTGCCAGAGAGTCCAATGGCAATGGTCTGGACAGGTGCACCTCCATTTCGTGTGTTGCCTCCAGTGCTTTAGCACAAAATAGCACCTCCACCCCCCAAGACACTTTGTCCAGTAGCAGCCAGCAGCAGGATGAGCACCTCCATCTCCACAGTGCTCTGATCTGCACCATTTACTGCAGAGAGGGAAACGCCATGGGTTAGATTACAAAAGCAGCATCAGTTTAGCTTGCTTTGTCCCATGGTCTGACCAGCACCTCAAAGAACCTGGTGTGCAATGCCAGAAAGAAGCTCTCTGCAGAAACACTAATTTTTCCCAATTCCCAGCACTTGCGAGAGAAATCCAGTGTCTTTCCAGCTAGTATTTATCTGGACATTCAGGCTCAGACTCCCTCTCTTTGTTCCCTTAACTTGACCAGGCTACTGGGGTCAGAGAGGGGCACTTCAGGGGCATGGTGTTTCACTGTCCTTTTCTCCAAGGAGGACACACAAGCAAAAGGTACCAGTCACAAAAGTCCACATATTTCATGATTACATTTGTATGATATGTCCAGAATAGGTAAATCCATAGAGACCAAAAAAAGTAAATTAGTGTTTTCCAGGAGCAGAGCAGAGGAGGCAATAGGGATTGCCTGATTGCTAATGGTTACAGAGTTTCCTGTAACTGATAAAAATGTTCTAAAATCGATTGTGGCAATGGATGCAAACCTTGTGAATATACCAAAATCTACTCAATTGTACACGTAAAGGGGTAGATTTCATGGTATGTGAATTCTGTCTTATTTTTAAAATAAAGAGAAAAGTTTAATAACTGTTAAGCTTGGACTTAATGGTGACTTTTTTGAAGCAGATTAGTAAGTACTGAAATTAGTCCTTGGTTTTGGGAAAAGCCTTGAAAAAATATTTAACTGGGAAAAGTTATAAGCAAAGAAAGGGATGAGTCATAGGAAACTGGGAGAGAGATGACAACATGAGGCGGTACAGAGAGAGATTAAACTGAGATTTACCAAAACACTGAGGCAGGTACACGTGGGGGCCGTGTGTGTGTGTGTGTGTGTGTGTGTGTGTGTGTGTGTGAATATGCATATGTGTATTTATATTATGTATAATGTTGTACATGAAGCACCATAGTATATGTAGTGAATGTGTATCTTATACACATTGGAAAAATTCTTAACGAATATGCCAAGTGTTAACAATGGGTGTTCTCATTTAATGGTATTTCATATGATTTAAATACTTTTCTACCTTTTGTTTCTCATATTTTCTAATTGCATATGATGATCATTTAATAGTTGAACAAGAAGAAATGAGCATAGAAGGCTGCTGCTTAAGAAAGTGTACTCTGGCCGGGTGTGGTGGCGCACACTTGTAATCCCAGTACTTGGGAGGCAGAGACCGGAGGATCCGGGTTCGCGGCCAGCCTCAGCTACTTAGTGAGGCCCTCTGCAACTTCGTGAAACCCAGTTTCAAAATAAAGTATAAAAAATAGGGCCGGGGGTGTAGCGCGGAGGTAGAATGCCCCTGGGTTCAATCCCCAGTACCCCCCAAAAAAAATTAAAGAAAGTGTACTCTGCAATGGGATGAGGAAAGTGAGGGCACTTTTTGAAGTCTTCCTATTAAAGAATGTCCTACTTGAGAAGACCGGTCTTCACACTGGGGGAGAGTCACATAGACTAAGGTGGGCATCATTGCAAAACAGTTTGCCACAGCACCACCTCTAAAACACAAGGCTTAGAAGGACTTGTTCTTAGAAACTCTGAAGGCAAAGGATACAGATGCCTTTCCCTTTTCTTAACAGATTCTCCCAAAGATTGAAGCATCTACATCCACACTTTACATAAGTCATCACACACTGGACCTAGCACCAAGCTATCCACATCCTCTCTATCTGTTTGTCTGTCTGTCTATCTATCTATCATCGATCTATCATCTATCTGTCTGTCTATCTTTGTCTACAAGGCAATTAAACTATAAAAGTAGTGAAAATTGATTGGCAAAGTCACTAAGTAACGTTAAAACCACACTTAAATAATACCCCATGAGCTGAGCATATAACATGAGCCAAGTCAGATCCATCCTTGCCTCTCTGAGCTTATGGTCCAGTTAAGCAGGAGCCAAGAAGGAGCTAGCCCAAGTAGGGCAAGTCTCAAAGTCTTTGTGGTGCTCAGTGGTAGGCTCTTACACATACCTTCCTGTCTGAAGCTGGAAGGAAGAGGCTAGAGTCCCAGTCTGGAAGAGTTTGCAAGGGTAAAGTGTAGCTAGTAGGCCCCAAAACAGGTTATGAAAAAGAGCCTCGTCATAAAACAGACGTGAAGGAGCCCAGGCACATTGTCTTGGGTGTGATTGGGGGGGGGATTCTTTGAAGAACCAGGTGGAAGACAGGGAGTAATGGCAGATGATACAAGATGGCCCTGTGTGCATCTGTGCCTGGTATCAGGCTAGAGAGTGTTCACAGGAGCATCATTTGAAAAAGAAAATATGGGGAACACTTTGTTGTTCATCAACAGACATGAATTATTTAATTATGGTGTTTCCAAATAAAATTTTCAGCAGACAAAATTAATGAGCCAGAGCTGCGTGTGACAGCATCGAAAATAATTTCTTTTAAAAGCCTACCTTTTAAAACAATGCAAATTAATAACCATTTCTTTCCTTCACATTTATTTCACAATTTTATGGAAGCATCAATCTGAGTGTCTTTCAATTGGATGTGACATGCTGTTTTGAAAAGCTAGGCGGCAGAAAAGTTCCCTTTGCCAAAAACAAAACAGAAACTGGGAGGAATTTAACTTCTGGTCTGAAAGGTGACTCTTGCCAGAGACCTTGAAGGAGAGCAAGAGTCTGTATTTTGTTTTCTATTTTTTTTTTCTTAAAGAAAGTGCAACAGATTTCAAGCCAATTTTGTCATTTGAGATGCTAAATTATTCTGCCAAATTCTTTAGTAATGAGCTCTGGGACTGACTTGCACCCTGGAGAACAAGACCAGGGCTGAGGGTGGGAAAAAGCAGGTGATCGATGGTCCCTATGCTCAAAAGAGTAACTCCATTTTCACTGCCTGCCATTCCACCACCATAGTGACATTTTTCTTGATCGTAAGAGGCTCTTATAAAAATCAACCCATGCCCACACAGTGGTGCCCAGTACTTGGGAGGCTGAGACAGAAGGATCGCATGTTTGAGGACAGCCTCAGCAACATAGCAAGACTCTCAACAACCTAACAAGACCCTGTTTCCAAAGAAAAAATAAAAAGGGGTGTACCTCGGAGGTAGAATGCCCCTGGGTTCAATCCCCAATACCACAAAAAAAATTGAAAAAAAATAAACCCACCCTGGGAGGTACTGAATTTTTATCAGCCAACAGCTACATGGATGTTCCTGAAGACCTTGATAAATGATACCACAGGTGGGGTGGGGCCAGTGGAAGAAGAGAGGTATAAAAAGGTTAGAATAAGAATAAAAAGGGGAAAATTACAAAGACAAAAAGTAGATTGAGATGTGCTTTGCCAACCACTTTTTTTCAAGGCTAATGTTTCCAGAGAACAATTGCAGCAGCAAGCAAAAACACATACAAACCAAAACAAACAAATAAATAAATAAAAACTCTAAACCCCGCAGCATAATCATCAGGAACCATCTTCTTCTCCACGCAGTGAAAAAGTCATAATGAATTTATCACATTTTTTCACAGAACCAGAACTCATTTCTCCTTAAGTAAAAATATTAGCACTCTCCATAGAACAAATCAAGTCCCATCTCCTACCCTAGAAGAGAAAGTATGTCCAGCAGTAAAAACAGACCCCACGTCCCCGCTTATCTCCAGAGGTACCAAGACCCGATGGCAGGCGATGGAGCTCCTGATGCCGGCTCAGAGGGAAGAGAGAGCGGCCTCCCCAGGGCAAGGGCCCTACTGGATACAAGACAATTTTAGAAAGGTTTGAGAATGAAATTCTTTACAAAGGTGTGAGCAGAGTATTCAGAACCACAGGAGAATTTAGGGCCAGGGCAACTGACTATAGGGTTCCAGAACCAGTGTGTACCTGAAGGGGCAGAGGGTAGGAAGAGTCACCACATCCCAGAAGGGAGAGTTCTATCAGCCAGCCCAAGGAGAGGTCCAGTAGGGCAGCAGGAGGATAAATGTCCCAGCCTGGCTCCGCTCCACCAGCCTCCCCCCTACTCTCCTGCCAAGGCTCCCTGTGAGCCAAGTTCATCATGGAAACCAGAAGACGAAAAAGAGAGAGAGAGAGAGAGAGAGAGAGAGAGAGGATGAATATGCAATCCATCCAGCTCAGAGCAGAGAGGAGGAGGAAAGGGAGAACTTGCTGCTCAGCAGGTTTCCCAACCCTGTCGTGATTAGTCATCATAGTACAGACTGGATGTTCACCATGTCTTGCTTTGAGCATTTAAGATGCCTCTGCGATACAGAGCCTGCCTTGGGTCCCACAGGGCATGTGCTCACTCAGAAGCCAAGTGGCTCATACTTTACTTCCTCATCAACTTAGATTATTTTAGGAGCTCACTCCTTAAAGCCATCTCAGACCCTCGTGTTAAATAACCCAATTACTGTGGCTGAAAAAAAATAAAATGAAACAGAAAACAATCAAAAAAGCAATATGGTTTGCTTTTAATATTGCTATAACTTACTGAATATGTATTCCAGCTTTCCCCCAGAGGCTCTGGTGCTTCAAAACATACTTAGAGGAGATTCTTTGCATCACACATGCAAAAAAAAAATCTTTATTTCTAAAATAATGACATTTTTTATTTTTAAATTCTAACTTACTTTTATTAGTGCATTGTAATTATACATCATAATGAGGTTTAAAGCGATGGAAACACACATGCACCCAGCATAGACTATTTCCCTCTGGGTCTTCATTCTGCTCCTCTCTCTCCACGCCTGTTATTGCTATTGGTAATTTCATATATGTATGTAGCATTATTTTAACTGTTTCCTTCAGCAAGTCTTCTCCCCACACCCCCTCAACCCCCATCTACTACTTTACTGGAGTCTCTCTCCTCCTTTATCTGAAGTCCCTTTTGTTTCCCAATTTCTTCCTAACTTCCAAATATGAGGAAAAAACCTATAATCTTTCACTTTCTGAGAGCAGCTAATCTCACTTAGCATAATATTCTTTAGTTCTGTACATTTTTCTGCAAATGACATATTAATTCCATTGTGTGTATATGCCACAGTTTTGTGATCCATTCATCTGTTGACAGACACCTAGGCTGGTTCCATAATTTGGCCATTGTGAATTATGCTGCTATAAACATAGATATGCATGTATCACTATAATATTCTGAATTCAGTTCCTTTAGAAAGATACCCAGGAGTGGTATAGCTGGGTCATATAGTGGTTTCATTCCCAGTCATCTGAGAAAGTTCCATACTGGTCTCCATAGCGACTGTACTAATTTGCAAAGTTCTTTAAAATACATCTCCTAGATGAATTAAGGACTGTTTAGAAAAATCATGTCTCTTATAATGACATGATTCTAAAGAACTTAAGGGTCTCAAATCCACATCTTCTCTGTCCTACAACCCAATATGAGATTCAGCAGGTGTGAAGCACCATGGTTATGCCTTCAATTTGTCAAAACACTTCCTATTCCAACTGGTAAATATCCATGGCCCCCAAGTTCCCAAATTTCCCCCATTGCTGTCTTACCCTCTTCTTCCTACATTCCTCAATTAACTTGTCCATTTTCCAGCCAGGAACAGGTCACTCTCCCTCTACCTAGGAGATCCAGGTGCATCTATTCAGAGTGGCCAGTGCCCAAGGCATACCAGTGGCTAAAGCATTTGAATATCACCTCTACTCACACAGGAGTTACTTAGGTGATAACTCTCACCTTTGGAGAGAAAAAATGGGTTACTTTTCTCAGAGCCATCAGCTCACACATTGCACTGGACAGCTCCCTCTGTAGACCACTACATCATACATTATTAGTTCTCAAACTACTGAATAACGCCTTTCTACCCAGTGGCTATGCAATGGAAGCTTTTGCATATTTCTCTACAATAAATCTGAAAGCCTCTCTGGAGACAGACACTGGGAATTTCAAGTTATTGTGTAAGCCAGGGCTGCTATCATTATTATTTGTTTATTCTTAGATTCCCTGTTGTGACTTTTTGTTGGTTTGTTAGAGATCTTGGAGTTTTCTGCTGCAGTAAATTGCAGGATTTTCTCCAGAATGATTTTAGCACCAGTTAAAGAATTATTGCTCATCACCTATTATTTCCATCATGCTACATGTTTTGGGGGTAAAAATGAGATTCTGTTTAGAGGCAAAAGCAAGGAAAAACGATTAATAAAAGAGGCTGGAAATGAGGAAATTGGATTCACTTTCCAGTCCTAGGCGATTCTTCCCTGCCACTGAATTAATGCCTTAATAGTGCCTGACATATTGAGAACTATGTACTCAATAAAAACATAAATATAAAATAATCTGGAGACAGACACTTGGAATTTCAAGTTATTGTGTAAGCCAGGGCTGCTATCATTATTATTTGTTTATTCTTAGATTCCCTGTTGTGACTTTTTGTTGGTTTGTTAGAGATCTTGGAGTTTTCTGCTGCAGTAATAAAAACATAAAAACATATATATATATATACATATATATGTATATATATGTACATATATACATATATACATATGTACATATATATATGTTTTTATTGGTGCATTGTAGCCTCACATCACAATGAGTATCAGTTTGGTGTTAACATACATGCACACAG
>PVJS01000580.1:98580-123668 GCA_004027185.1 Glis glis | reverse complement strand
AGAGAGAGCTGAGGCTGGCCGCAAACCCGGATCCTCCGGTCTCCGCCTCCCAAAGTACTGGGATTACAAGCGTGCGCCACCACGCCTGGCTCTAAGTTGATATCTTTTAACCTGGATAAACATAATGTAGGAAAAGCACACAAAAAAAAACTTATCCTGATTTAGTCCTTTTTTGTCCTTTTGAATAATGCTTTTAAATCTTCCAAAGGCTCACAGGAATAGTGTTCGCAGGTCTTGTCAGCGTCTGGAAGTTTATTCCTGACTTCAGAACCTTGATCCTGTAAAGTCTCAAGAGGGAGAGATTTAATTCTAGATATATGAATCCAGGAATTGCGTCCTGTAGTTTAACAGCTGTGGGAGTGCTAAGAAGAACTTGGAAAGGACCCTTCCACTTTGGGAGAAGCTGATCTGAGGGTGAGTCCTTTTTCCAGGTTTTGAGTAGGACATAATCAGCTGGTTGTACTCTGGCCACATAGGTTATCAGGAGCTGAAAGAACTTTATTGCCATATTTTAATAAGGCATTTTGTATCTGCCCCAAGTCAATTATATATTTAATTATTTCCTGTGTTATTTTGGAGACAAAGGAAGGTCCATTGTCACTTCGAAGTGACCTGGGGAGCCCAAATCTAGGAATAATTTTTTTTAATAATGCCTTAATAACCTTTTGAGCCTTTTTAGTTTGGGTAGGATATACTTCTATCCATCCTGAAAATGTGTCAGCAAAAACTAGGAGATATTTGTATTCTTGGCATGGGGGCATCTGAGTGAAGTCCATTTACCAGTCTTCCCCAGGGAATGTGCCCCGTCGTTGCACTGTGTTAAGTAGCAGTGGTGGCCTGGCTCCCCTTGCTTGGTTATTTCGGAGGCAGAGGGGGCAAGCCCTTGTGACCTCTCAAATGGTAGTCTTGAGGCCTTTTCCTGAAAAGGCATGACCAACCAAAGTGGTCAGTGCCCTTCTTCCCAGATGGCATGAGTCATGGAATCCTTTAATAATTTGCCATTGATCAGCCTGGGGTAGTAAGATTTTATGTTCTTTTTCTCTAGCCCACCAGCCATTCTTAGTTAGCTTATATTCACGCTGACTTGCCCATTCCTTTTCAGTCTCAGTATAAGATGGGTTTACACCTAAGTCTGGGGCAAGAGGGATTAAAGCCATTTCTGAAATGCTCTGAAGTGCTGCTCGTTTAGCATTTTTATCTGCCAATGCATTTCCCTGCGCTATGGAGGTACCACCCTTCAGGTGTCTTTTGGTGTGTATCACTGATACCTGGGCAGGTAACCATACCGCCTCCAGCAGAAAGAGAGTTTCAGGACCATGCTTGATGGGGGAATTTTCTCTGTTAAAAAGTTCTTTTTCTTTCCAAATGGCAGCATGAGCATGAAGAACTAAGAACGCATATTTCGAATCAGTATATACATTCATTCACTTGTCCTTTACTAGTTGCAAAGCTCTGGTATTTTGGGCAATTATTTCAGCCTTCTGTGCTGAGGTGTTCGGAGGAAGTGGCTTTGCCTTTATTACCTCTTGAAGGCTTATTACTGCATAGCCTGATTTTTGAGTTCCCTCACTCATGAAGCTGCTCCCATTAGTAAACCATTACAAATCAGGATCAGTTAGAGGCTGATCCTTAAGATCAGGCCTGCTAGCATACACTTGTTCTATAGTGGAACTACGGCCTCATTAACTGCCCTTAGATCTTGAACTAACCGATATTCCCCATTAGGTTTTAACACCGGAAGAATGGGTGTGTTACATGGGGAGGAGCAACGAACTAAAAGACCATATTTAAGAAACTTATTAATTAAGAGGCTGAAGGCCTCGGTGTGCCTCTGGCTTAATAGGATACTGTCACCAGTGGGGGTAAACCTTTGGAGTTTTAAAGAAATAGAAACAGGCTGAGCATTAATTGCTTTTCCTGGAATTTTAATGTCCCATACCTGGGGATCTACCTGACATAAAATATTTTCAGGTATATTTTTAGCTTGTACAAGCTTTTCTATTAATGCACCTAAGAAGGAGGGAACATGTCTTGGTGTTTAATTAAGAGTTGCTTCCAAGGAAGCTAGAAAATCTTTTCTTAATAAAAGAGTAGGATGCTTTGGGAGAACTAAGAAGACTTGAGTAAAAATTAGCTCTTCAAATCTACAGGTTAAAGGCATTGTAAATCTTTGGCCTTGGGGGCACCATTAACCCCAGTTACAATATATGTTTCTTTAGAAATTGGCCTACAAGAGACAAACATAGCAAAAGATTAAGTGTTCATATTTAAAAGAAAATTGATATCTTTACCTGCCATGTCAAGAGTCACCCAGGCTCTTCTATTGTCCAGCTGGTCAGAGGGCTGATCAGAGAGGGCCTTGCTGAGCCTCGGGCATCCTCAGTCTTTGAGGGCAGCCATGATAGGAGCAGATGACCTCACTTCCCTTCAGAGGTGAGGGCAATCACACTTCCAGTGTTTTTCCTCTTTACAGAGGGGGCACATCCCAGATGCAGATGGACTCCGGCTAGGACAGTCCTTGACCCAATGCCCAGGCTCTTTGTAATTAATGGCAGATGCCAGGCCTCAAGTTTCCTTTCCTTTCTCCAGAGGGAGCCTTTGGATATCTCTGAGGGGGCAGGGATTTATTACCCAATGCCAGGGCAATTAAGTGGGTTTGTCCTTATGCCCGTATTTGACTCCTCTGGTTTTTAATTTTGTCTATCTTGTCTTTGTTGTTGAAAACCCCAAAGGCCAAATTTAAAAGGCAATCAATGGGAATCTGAAGTCCCATTTTCTACTTTTGGAGTTTCTTTTTAATATTTTTATTTATGTTAGCTCAAACATAATAGCCAGGTTTTGAAACCCATTTATAAATTAATCAGGACCCTCTGAAAATCGACCTGGGTTTTTTACATTGGACTAGCTTAGTTATAGACTTTACTTGAAGATGATTATAATATAATTTAAGAATACATAAGTAAAGCCGGGCATGGTGGCGCACGCTTGTAATTCCAGTACTTGGGAGGCTGAGACTAGAGGATCCGTGTTCACGGCCAGCCTCAGCTACTTAGTGAGGCCCTCCACGACTTAGTGAGACCCTGTTTCAAAATAAAGAATAAAAAATAGGGCTGGGGGTGTAGCTCAGAGGTAGAATGCCCCTGGGTTCAATCCCCAGTACTGCAAAAAAAAAGAATACATAAATATATTTAACTTATAAAGGAGTCAATAATAATTAACATTATAGTTACATGGAAGTCAACATATTGACTTAATTTTAACATATATTAACCATTAAAGTGGAATTTAGAATTTGTGGTTCAGTAAGATAACTATAATTACAAGGCTATGTAGGTAACCAGCATGGGACAAAATTAAAGAACAGCTCTAGATAGTATTAATTAATTAGAAATAAGCTTATTACCTGATAGATGGTTGTATCTCTTTTATAAAATAATAGGACACTTATTCAGCCAAGGCAAACAGATGTAAACCAGGTCTTAATGATGGATTTTGAATGGTACTAAACACAGATGACAGAAGTTTAGTAACTCAAGGTATAGATATAATACACACTGTATAAAGAGATCCCTTAAAACAAATCAGCTAACTTGCATGTATATAAAACCCATATATTTGTAATTTTTAAGCCTTTTATAAAACATTTAAATGAACTCAGATATACAGTATATTTAGCTCTTAGACATATATGTGTGTGTGTGTGTGTATATATATATATATATATATATATATATATATATATATATTTATGGTCACAGATATATAGGATGGTCAGATATAGTAACCCAAAGTTATAACCCCTGATTTTGCTAAAATGCAGTTTGTTAGGTTAATTAGAAACAGTGAACATGTAAGAGATTATTTTGTTAAAATATAACCTTTAAGCTGGTTCTTAGTAAATGTTAAGGGCACAAGAAAATCTTAGGAGATATTTATATCTTTTGGCAGGAGGCCCTGGGTAAAGTCTTAAAAACTTTTTTTATATAAAGTCCTTTTATATAAAAGTTAATCTTAATGTCTTTTTATATCTATGAATATTTCCTATTATTTATTGGGTTCCCCTGTGTCTTAGCAATTTTTTAACTTACATGTAAAACAATTTTAAGATAAAGCACTTAAATTTAGATAAAAACATTTAGTATTAGTTTTTAATAGTTGTCTCTTAAAACAGTCTAAGAAATTTTAGCCATATATATATACAGTCACATATTAATTAGAACTTTAGCAACTTATGTTTACTTAACATTCTAAAGAAGACAATTTTGAACTATTTCTAATATACATAAAAATACTTTATAATAAACTTATATACAATCTAGATTTATTTTTGAAGATAAGCCACTTATAGTTACCTAATTTACCCATTTTAATAGCAGTCAGCACTTTAAGTTATTAATTTAACAAAATAAAAATTCTAAAAACAAACAATTTACATTGTAATTTTTTTTTTTTTGCGGTACTGGGGATTGAACGTAGGGGCGTTCTACCTCCGCGCTAAGCCCCCAGCCCTATTTTTTATACTTTATTTTGAAACCGGGTCTCACAAAGTTGCGGAGGGCCTCACTAAGGAGAGAGAGAGAGACAGGGAGAGAGAGAGAGAGCTGAGGCTGGCCGCGAACCTGGACCCTCCGGTCTCCGCAAGCGTGCGCCACCACGCCCGGCTCTACATTGTAATTTAAACAGACAATATAAGATTAATTGGTTAACTTGGAAAAAATCTGTTAATCCTTTTATGACATTTTACTTTTTATTAACACACTTAAACCTCTTTGTTAAGAACTTAAGTCACATGAACAAAAAAAATATTTGGATTCATTTTTTTAACTTATGAGCACTCTTTTATACAAGTTAATTTTGGTACCATATAGCTTTTTAATTTTGCCAGGCATTGAACTTCTATAGATAACTAGACATAGAGCTAGATGTATAGTTTCCCAGATCAAAATATAACCCATTACAGATGTCTGTCATGTGACATAATGAGTAATAGATAATTGAGGATACAAACATGGAAGCTCATACAATAGCAGATGTGTGAAACAGGGACTGTGACTTATGGGTGACACTGAAAAGTACAGGTGGCCACCTTTTTTTTTTCACCCAATAAGGCAGACCCTGTAGCAAACATCCTTATATTTTTTAGGGGGAAAAACCCATATATTTAGATTTCAGCCCCATTTTTTTCATTTACAGAACAAGCCTCTATTTTTAAATTTACATTAGGGGTAAGCCAGGTAACAAAAACTAGTTTTTTCTTATTTTTCTAAATCCCCTCCTTTTATTTATTTAATATGTACTCAGGGATAAGTTCTTAGGGATCGATATTGAAATAACCCATGATCTTGTAACTCTTTTGCGCACTTTAAGAAAAGATAAAGAAAAAAAGAGAAAAACGCATAACTAGGACAATCGAGACAAAACAGAAACCATCAGGATCAGATTAGCACATGTCCTGACCTAACTGTAAATATCCTCTATGGCAGGCATCCCTGCCATGAGATATACAGTAACCTGAATTTTCTGCAAGCCTTAGCAAACGAGCATCCTCGTTCCTAGGTGCAGACCTAGAGGTGCTACCCTCTAATTAGGGCGCCCCCTCTAATGGGATCCTTCAAGTCAGCTTGAGGTCCCCAAACCAGGGTGCCCTTTTTAGCCCCTGCAGAAACAAATAAGACAAGACAAACAAAAGTCTAAGAACAGAGTATTCCTGAGACCTCATCCCCAGAGATTTTTATATGTAAAAACACAAGCAAAACAATTTCAAAACTTATAAAGGTTTTTTTGAGGACTTGAGGATATTTCCTGAATAAAACAAAACAAATTCTGTAGAACAGCACATTTTAAGCCAACAATTTCTGTCCCTAGTAAGTGGAGCTGTTTCTTACAGTTAAACAGTATAATCAAGGTGGGTTTCTTTAAAGAGAGAGAGTTAAGGCAAAATCCTGGAAGTTCCTCCTTATCAAGTGCAAGTACGCATACAGATTGGCTAGCTAGAGCATGAGAGACATTTACGAGAAAGACATAGGGAAACAGATTTTGGCCGCTAAAATGTGTCGGGTCCATACGTGAGGTGCTTTTGGGGGTAGCTCCTTTGGTTCTTACGCCAAAAGTCGGTTCTCCCCATATGTAGCTCAGATAAACCCCACAGTCCAGGAACCTAGGGGCTGCTCAAAAATGCTGGGAGGACCACTCCTTTATTGTGTTTCTCCGGATGAGCAAGCAACTTAGAAATGGGGTGTAAGCCTGAATGAAGTGCTTTAATCTTCGGTGCCGGGGCACTCATTTCCTGAGGGTGAACGGGGTCGGCCAGGAAAAAGGGAGGGAGCAAGAGAAAGGCAGACAGAGAGATAGAAATCTTCCTATAAATCCCCCAGCTAACGATTTGGATTTATCAACAGACAGCTAAGAAGCCTATAGGAGACTTCAACAAAGAAAACAGGAAGAAAAGGAAGAGGAAAAAAGGGGGGACCATGGGAGCTCCTTTGCGGCATTTGAGTTCAAAGACTCTCGCCAAGCCTCTAAGGACAGCATCAGCTGCCACTCTCCCAGCCAATTGATCTGCACAGTGTGGGCAATTTCCCCTACCACCCACGAATGGGGAGCCATGACCAGAGAGCAGGCTGAGATTTTGCTCTTTTGGTCCATGAGGGACAGAGATGTTACACACACACACACATGTATATACACAAATAAGGTATTTAAAAACCGGAATGTGAAAACCCCAACCATTTTTAGCAAACTTACCATCATCCATTTTCTCTGAAGCTCCACATTGGGCGCCAATTATGTCAGGGTGAGCTCAATAGCTCCGTGGAGAGTCATAAGGAATTCCCAGCCTGGGAAGGGGAAACTCACCTCAGGGTCCCCGGGGTCCTTGGGTCTGTGTAGAAAAGAATTTCAACACACGCCAGTCAGAGAAAAGATTGAGGTTTAATTCAAGGAAAAGGGAAACACGTTTAGAGAAATGCGGGCCATTTCAAGATGTGATAACAGCAGCCCTGAATTCTTACAGTCTCTTTTTATAGTCACTGGAAATGAGGAGGGAGTTGGTTAGAGGTACTCTGCGGGAAATGCCTCCTTTCTTTTCTTCAGGCAGAAGATGTTAATTTTTTAGGGACAGGTCTTTCGGGGGCAGAGAAGAGTGGAGACAAGGAGCCTGCTGGCCAGCGGGTGGCCAGCTGAGTGTAACAACAGGTGTGATTTTCTGGAGTTTAGGTGGAAGGTGAAGTTCTTCCTCTTCCAAAACAAATCGCCTCAGGAATTTCTCAGGAATTTTGGATGTGAAGCTAGCCCATTGTGTTTTTAGAGATATGGGTCTTACTACTTTTTGGCATGTCTTAAGCAAGCCTGCTTATCGCCCCTACACACTTAGGTTAAGATTTCCCATGAGAGCGGGTCATGGTGGTGCATGCCTGTAATCCCAGTACTTGAGAGACTGAAACAGGAGGATCACAGGTTGGAGGACAGTTTTGCAGGTAGTGAGACTACCATCAACCTAGCGAGACCCTGTTTCAAAATGAAAACAAAATAGGGCTGGGGGTGTAGCTCAGAGGTAGAATGCCCCTAGGTTCACTCCCCAATACCACAAAAACAAACAAACAAAAAGATTTCCTATGAGTCAGATGGGTATGTTGGCTCATGCCTGTAACCCCAGTACTTTGGAGGCTGAGACAGGAGGATTGAAGGGTTGGAGGCCAGCCTTGGCAACTTAGTGAGACCCTATTTCAAAATAAAAAATAAAATTGGGCTGGGGGTGTACTCACGAATAGAATGCCCTTGGGTTCAATTACAAGTAACACCAAATTTTTTTTAATTTTATTTTTTTGTGTGGTACCGGGGCTTGAACCCAGGGGCATTCTACCTGCAAGCTACACCCCTGGCCCTATTTTTTTATACTTTATTTAGAAACAGGGTCTCACGAAGTTTGGGGAGGGCCTCACTAAGTAGCTGAGGCTGGCGGCGAACCCGGATCCTCCGGTCTCAGCCTTCCAAGTATTGGGATTACAAGCATGCACCACCATGCCCGGCTTTTTTTTTTTAATTTTAAAAAAGGATTTTCTATGAGCCAAATAAATCCTAGCTATGGTATAATATCGCCAACAAGGTACACGTGGAGTTTCCAGATCTCCCTGGGCAGGCTGTGTTGCTAGAACACACATGTCCCCCAGGGGAACCTACACGTGTGTACATTCTGCCTTTAAGTCTGCCTTGCCAGACATTGGAGGGGCCCCTGAATAAATCTCAGAGGCTTTTGTGGGAGAATTCTCTGCAACTTTCAAGTTCATCTATTTTGTTTGATGAGCGAATACATGGAGACCCAGAGAGGCTAAAGTGTCGCCCAGGAAGCCCTTAAAGCAGAGAGGGGCACAGTGTGGCCTCCAGACATCATGCTATCAGAAGGAATTAGGGGAAAGACCCACATTATCAGCTGACAGTGGTGGAACCTGGATGAACCACCTGCACAGGGCTAAATGCTTTCTGATCACTGTCATTTACTAGGTGACCAACCATCCTAGCTTGTCCGGGACGGAGGGGTTTCCTCGGATGCAAGATGTGCAGTTCAAAAAAGTCCCAGAAAACAGAACAAGTTGTTTTCCCTACATTGAACCCTCTCAAAACTTTATGAAAGGGACACTATTTCTGCTTCATTTTGGGGGTAAGAGGGTACTGGGGATCAAACCTAGGGGTGCTCTACCACTGCATTACATCTCCAGCCCCTCTTTATTTTATTTAGAGACAGGGTCTCGCTAAGTTGCCTGGGATGGCCTCAAACTTGTGATCCTTCCCGAGTTGCTGAGATTACAGGTATGTATCACCATGCCTGGCTTTTGCTTCCTTTTTTTTTTTTTTGTGGTGCTGGGGATTGAATCCAGGGGCATTCTACTTCCAAGCTATACCCCCAGACCTATTTTTTATTTTTATTTAGAAATGGGATCTCACTAAGTTGCTGACAGCCTCACTAAGTTGCTGAGGCTGGCTTCAAACCTGCAATCCTTCTGTCTCAGCCTCCCAAGTACTGGGATTCCAGGCATGCACTACCACACCCAGCCTGCTTCCATTTTTAAGATAGGAAAACTGAAGTTGTAAAGATATTCCATTACTTGTTTAAAGTCTCAGAATCATTAAACAGTAGAAGCAGCATTGGGACCCAGGAAATTGAACTCCAGAGCCTGCCAGCTTAACCACTAAGTTATAACAGGAACTTTTTGTAAAAAATAAGAGATCTTGCAAAATTCAGTTTGAGCAGATTGCATTTATTTGGGCAAGCCCTCCCCACCCCACGCACCAGGAAGAGGGTCTAGGGTACTCATCAGATTTTCAAAAAGGACCAGGACCCCATGCCGGATGGCAAAACGACTTGGGGATGGCACAGCAAAGTCCTCATGCTAAGCTCACTTCCCTCTTGGTTTGAAGATAGAAAGTGCTCTGCTGTGAGATCAGGACTGGGCTCAAGCCCAGAACCGGGGCTGTGCAGAGCTGCGGTGGGGCCATCAGAGTTGTGAAATCCCCTTCCCTGGAAGTGCTTTTGAAGGGGAGGCTCCCCTGTTCAGCTGCCATGACTCAAGCCTGACTTTTGTGACACTCTTGGAATGTGACCCCTTGAAGACCCCAATTTGGGGAGGCAGGAAGCAGCTCCAAGCTTCACCAGCTCCATGAAGCCACTTCCTCCCCTGCTAGCTTTGGTCAGCAATTAGCAGAGGGCTTCATGATTCCACTGGGAAGGGCTTCCCTAAAATCTAAGATATAAGCCGGGTGTGGTGGCATGCGCCTGTAATCCCAGTACTTGTGAGGCTGAGACAGGAGGATCGCAGGTTTGAGGCCAGCCTCAGCAACTTAGCGAGACCCTGTTTAAAATAATAATAATAATAATAATAATAATAATAATAATAGGAGCCATGTGTGGTGGCTCACCCTTGTAATCCCAGTACTTGGGAGGCTGAGACAGGAGGATCACAGGTTTGCAGCCAGTCTCAGTTACTTAGTGAGGCTCTCTGCAACTTAGACCCTGTTTCAAAATAAAGTATAAAAAATAGGGCTGGGGGTGTAGCTCAGAGGTAGAATACCCCTGGGTTCAATCCCCAGTACCACAATAAGTAAATAAATAAATAAATAAATAAATAAATAAATAAATAAATAAGGCTGGGGTATAGCTTGAATGCTCCTGTGTTCAATCCCCAGTGCCAAATGAACAAACAAACTACCATATAAGCTAATATTCCCTGGATTCTTACAGTTTGAAGCTCTGTGCTAAGTGCTTGACATGGAAGAGCGTCTTCGTTTCTCAGGGTAGCCATAGGTGGTAGATACTGTTAGCACCCCATTTGATAGGTTAGACTGAGGCTTACAGATGCTAGTGGACTGGTCAATCATGCAGCCAGTGAGAACTGGCCCTGGGATTGGAACCCAGGCAATCTGATGACAGCCACCCCTCTATTGAACACTTGGCTGTTGGCTTCTCCAGTATTTCGGCCTCTGTGACCTGGCTGACTGCTCCTGCTCCTCCTGTCAAGTCCCAGAGGGCACTCTGAATGTCCCTCCTCCCACTTGGTGCTTACCCTGTCTGTGGATCCCCTCTGGGGACACTACAGCCATCAGCATGCTGACAGAGATCATCATCCCTGCATTAAGGATAGAGAGTGAAAGGAGAGAGAGAAAAAAACAAGACCTCCTCACCCCCCACCTTTGTGTGCCCCCATCCACAGAAGACAAGACCAAGGGGACCGCAGCTCCTGAAGGGAAGGAGCGAGCTTTATGTGCAGGAAGAGGAGGAAATCCTGGCTTTGGTGTATGGATTCCACTTAACATGACTGCAGCCATCTTTTTTTTTTTTTTGGCACTGTGGGTTGAAACTAGGGGGCTTTCTACTTCCAAGCTAAACCCCCAGCCCTTTTTATTTTTTGTTTGAAACAGGGTCTCACAGGTTGCTGAGAGCCTCACTACATTGCTGAGGCTGTCCTCAAACCTGCTATCCTCCTATCTCAGCCTCCCAAGTGAGGTTTTTACAGGTGTGGCGCCACCACACCTGGCTGACTGTAGCCATCTTGAATAGTAATTGTCACTATTGCCCCAGAGTAATCTTAGTTGGTTTTTCCTGCATTGTTTCTCAGCAAACAATACCACAGACAAAACCAACAGAACGGAGCTTTACATCTAGACCCAGTCTCCAGGAATGTATCTAACTCTGATCCTAGCTTAAGATAAACCAGGTACTTTACAGTTTGAATGAAGCCACTTTTATCGCAATTCCTATATATACCCCCTTTTCTGGCCCAAACTGTGGGGGCCAACTGGTCCTGCTGGCACTCAGGACCACACCCCCATCAGTAAGTCCCCTTATCAATCGCCCTCGGTGCAGTTCTAGATCTGGCTGTCACTCTTTCTTCAGCCTCACGGCACCTGGGGGCCGGTCCTCATACACTAGAACCAGGCCTGAAACACCTGGCAAGGAAAGACTCACAGCTCACCCAGGCAAACCCTTGATCCTTCCTGCCCACTTTGGCAGGGTCAGTGAGCCACGCAGCATCTAAATAAGGATCCTATAAGCTACTGGCTTTTCACAGTCCCAAACGTTCCCCTGAGTTCCAAGCTGGCACATCCAGGGCTACCATGCACAGATGTATAGCTGTTCACTGCACAAGAGTGCATGGCCAAGGGAACTACCCAGGACTGAGGTCCAGCTGTGCTCTGCCCACAGCTGTGTGCCCCGGTGGGGGGCTACATTCGTCAGGGGGAAGGGACACCCTTTTCTCATTTGCACAAAGATGCCATCTGAGCCAAGGGAAACCTTGAGTTTATATCTCTGCCTCCTGCATAGTTTGACTTGGCCTCTGACAAGCATCTCAGTCTTTCCATGAACAAGACTGAACCTTTGATTTCTGCCCCCTCAACCTGCTCCAGCCCAGAATCCCCTCCTCCGTGGTCGGCGCCTCTGCCCACGCAGGTACTCAAGTCAAATCCTGGACTCTTCATTGCCTATCACACCCAGTCCAGCAGCAAGTTGTCAATCTGGCTGGTGGCCTCATCCTCCACAGCTCCCATCTGAGGAAAAACAACCATCATCTTTTTTCTTTCTTTCTTTCTTTTTTTTTTTTTGTTATTGTGTTGGGGATTGCAACCAAGGGCATTCTACCTCCGAGCTACACCCCAGCCCTATTTTTTTAAACAGGGCCACTAGGTTAATGAGAGTCTCACAACTTGTTGAGGCTGTCCTTGAACCTGCAATCCCCCTATTTCAGCCTCCCAAGTACGAGGATTACAGGCATGTACCACCATGTCCTTCTTAACAATCATCTTTTTTGCCTGAATTCTTGCAATAGCCACCTCTCATGTCACTCCCCTGCTTCAAACCCACCAGGGGTTTCCCCATGTTCTTAGAAGGAGAATGTTGGTATTCGTCAGTTTTCCATCACTGTGACAAAATGCTGAGGTAAACAATTTATAAGGAGGAAAAGTTTATTTTGGCTCATAGTTTCAGAGGTTCCAACCCAAGGTTGTTTGGCCCTGTTGCCCTCCTTGGGACTGTGGCAGCATAATACATCATGGTGGGAGCACATGGTAAAGAAAACTGCTCACCTCATGGCAGCTGGGAAGCAAGCGAGGGAGAGAGAAAGGAAGGGGCTAGGGTCTCAATATCCCCTTCACAGAAACACCCCCAATGACTAAACTACTTTCCACTAGGCCCTACCTCTTTTTAATTTTTTTTATGTATTTATTTGGTACTGGGGATAGAACCCAGGGGTGTTCTACCTCTGGGCTTGACTCCCAGCCCTACTTTATTATTTTTATTTTTAGACAGGATCTTGCTAAGTTGCTGAGGCTGGCCTCAAACCTGTGATCCTCCTGTCTCAGCCTTCCAAGTACTGGGATTACAGGTGCACACCACCATGCCTGGTTAGGCCCCACCTCTTAAAGGTTCCACTACCTTTCGTTAGTGCCCCAGGCTGGAGACCAAGCCTTCAACACATGGACCTATGGGGGAGAGTCAAGAGCCAAACTAGAGCAATGTCCAAACTTCTCAGATCACAGGTGCCTACATAGTGTGGGCTTCTGCCCCTCAGCAGACACCAGCTGGCCTGGAGTCATCATGAAGACGTCTTGGAGGTAGGAGCTAGAGAGGGGGGTTTGCAGAGGCCAAGCCCAGACACTGGGTACAGGAAAGTGTGGAGATACAAAGGTGCCAGCCTTGTCCAGAGGACAAGTCACTCTGCAACTCTTGCATGGAATAGGCTCAGGAAGGTTAGGGAGTGGCGGTAAGTTGCTGGAAGGGACAGATCTCATTGGCTTTATGGACCAGGTCCAGGAATCTGGACCTTACCCTGAGGGGAAGAGGGAGCCATAGATCATTGTAGCCATGGAGTGCCATGATCCAATTCATGTGCTCTTAAGTTCATTACAGCTTTAAGTGTGGAGAATGGACTGGAGGGGCCAGGTCAGAGGTCTGGAGAGGGCGGAACAAGGTCAGAGGTGGTAGAGTCAGCAAAAAGGGGGTGGACTGGTGTGAAATTAAGGAAATGAAACCAGTGGGCGTGCTATATTGGTCCAAATGCCCTTTGCTTCCCCAGTGAGTCACTGAGGGCTGTGGAGGGAGCTGAGCACCTACTGAGCGCCTGGCCCCATGCTGAGTCTGCCCACTTGTTCTCCCGTGATCCTCCAGTGACTTTGAGGTGGGAATCACCATCCCCAGTTGACCAATGAAGGGCAAACTTAGAGAAGCCCGGTTATACCAGGTGTGGTGGCGCATGCTTGTAATCCCAGTACTTGGGAGGCTGAAACAGAAGGATCACAGGTTCGAAGCCAGCCTTAATAATTTAGTGAGGCTCAACCTAGTAAGACCCTGCTTCCAAATAAAAATAAAATAGGGCTGGTGATATAACCCAGAGGTAGAATACCCCTAGTTTAATCCCCAGCATCACACACAGAAAAGGAAAGGAAAGGAAAGAAAAGAAAAAAGAAAAGAAAAGAAAAGAAAAAAAAAAAGAAAAGAAAAGAAAAGAAGAGACCTGGTTACTTGTCCCAGGCCACCCACGGGGGAAGTGAGGCTGCTGGGGTTGGAATCCGAGTCTGTTCTGGGGTGGGGGCACTGGGATGCATAGTCCTGGGTCTGCAGACAGTTGTGTCTGTCCTGGGTCAGTGCCCCATGTAGAGAGCACCAGGTGTGGCCCTGTGGGCAGCCAGGTATGGCCTTGCCAGGGATGTTGAGAAGAAAAGCCAAAGTGACAGAGGTGGCTGAGGGTCCTGACCAGTATGGCAGGGCACCAGACATGGGATGTACTGATGAGAACCCTGAGGGCCAAGGGCCCTTCCCAAGCCCAGAGAAGTGGATAGAGACGTCGGGGAGGGGTCTCCACTCCCGCGTGAGCCCGCTGCCCTTACGTCCTCAGCTGATGGAGCCACAGAGCTGGCAGCCTGCTCTGTCTCACCACCATTTCTGGTGCTGGGACTCTTCCTTCCTGACCCTTTAAGGAGGGGTCACAGGTGACCACCGTTCATCCTCTATCCACGGAGGGACAGAGCCGGGCCAGGGCAGGACTGGGCCTCAAGGGGCTGCGAAGTGCCAGGCAGGTTCTGTTTCACACTTAACTCAATGAACCCTCTCAATGGTTCTTGGTACAAGCTGCAGCTAATGTCCCCATTTTACAGATTGAACAGAGGAGCAGAGGGGCTGTTAATTTGTCCAAGGTTCTATACTATTGGGTGCTTGAACCCAGCCTGGCATTACAGCTGTGTGTTTACACCCCTAAACCCCCATTGGCACCCCCTCCCCAGCTTTCACACCTCAAAAGATATTTCTGATCCCCATGCCTGTGGACCCGGTACTGACTTAGCCATGGCTTCTAGACATGACCTTGGCCACCAGGACGAGCCCTAGTGTCTGTTCTGTCCAGCCCAGCAGGCCTGAGGGGAGCCAGGACAGACCTTTGGGGTGGGGAATGACACCATGCTGGCAGACCGAGCCACAGGAGGTCAGCCGAGGGCCAAGAGCTGGACCCACCAGGGTCCTGCCTGCCACCGCCATGTCATGTGCACGGACCACAGACCACGAAGACATGGAAACCTCTGTTCCACCCAGTTTAAAATAAGCCCAGCCTTGCTGCATGGTGAGAAGTGCCAGGCCACCGGTGCCCCTAGAGTGGACCATGTTACAAGATCTTTGGCTGCGACTTAGTGACCCACTGCGACTGTGTTAACCCCTGTCTCTCTGTGGGAGGTCACAGAAGTACACTCACTGCAGACAAGATTGCTTTTCTTCTCTTGGTCTGGCCTCTCTGGGCCCCTGCCTCGCAGGCCAGTGGCCACTGTGGAGCAGGAAGTGGGGGCAGGAGTTCCTGGGGCCCCAAGAGACAGGAGGGCAGAGGGGCCTTAGGCACCAAAGGCAGGTCAGAATGGGGCCTCGGCTCCCTTACTCTCGCTCTCTTTTTTTTTTAGATATTGGGGATTGAACCCAGGGGCATTATATTGGCAAGTTATACCCCCGGCCCTTTTTATTATTTTTTTTCCTTTTGCTTTTTGTAGTACTGGGGATTGAACTCAGGAGCATTCTACCTCTGAGATACACCCCCAGCCCTATTTTATTCTTTATTTTGAAATAGTCTCACCAAGTGGCAGGGTCTCACTAAGTTGCCGAGAGCCTCACCAAGTTTCTTTTTTTTTTTTTGCGTTTCCGGGGATTGAATGCAGGGGCGTTCTACCTCCGCGCTACACTCCCAGCCCTATTTTTTATACTTTATTTTGAAACCGGTCTCTCAAAGTTGCAGAGGGCCTCACTAAGTAGAGAGAGAGAGAGAGAGAGAGAGAGAAAGAGAGCTGAGGCTGGCCACGAACCCCGATCCTCCGGTCTCCGCCTCCCAAAGTACTGGGATTACAAGCGTGCGCCACCATGCCCGGCCCCTCACCAAGTTTCTGAAGCTCACCACAAACCTATAGTCCTCCTGTCTCAGCCTCCCAAGTACTGGGATTACAAGTGTGCACCACCACGCCTGGCTTTATTTTATATTTTGACACAGGATCTTGCTAAGCTCTTGAGACTTTTGCTAAGTTGCCGAGGCTGGCTTTGAACCTGATTACAGGCATGTACCACCACGCCTGGCCCAAGTCTCAAATTTTGACTCAAAATTAAATGCAGCCATCCCAGGATCCTGCCTCCTAGGCCCAGGGAGCCTCCACTCTCCTTGCTGCTAATCTGTCCTTTGTCCTCTCCAAGGGGACTGTGCATCCCAGCCCACCAGGATGCTGAGCCAGCCAGTGGTTGCCATGTTAACGGTAAGGCCAGTGAGGCCTAGAGAGGTGAGACCTGCCGCAGGGCACCAGAGAGCCAATGGCAAAGCCAGGATTCAAGCTCCAGTCTGTTCCCACCTCTGTGGGACACCCTGTAACCACACCCATTTCTTGTTCTGATACCCAGGACACCCCGGGCATGCTGTCAGGGTGGAGACCATGAAGGCTGCCATTCCCCCTGGTAATTTTCCCTAACCACATGCCCATAATTTTCCTTTTCATTTATTTTTCCACTGATCCACATGAAGAGAACATAAAGAAAACCTAATAAAAGACCTCCCAAATTAGAGATGAGCCATAATGGCAGAGAAGTGTAACTACAAATAGAAGAAAGCGGGCCTTCTGCAAGCCGCCCGGGATGGTCTGCGAAGGCAGAGGCCGTGCTCCCTCATTAGGCAGCCTCACTGTCCTGCCTCAGGCCTAGGAGGCAGCTGGGTGAGGTGTGGGGTCTAGGGTCACTTGTTGGCCATGACTTTCAGCATCCAACTGTTTGAGACAGTATTTCCTCTGCTGGGGCAGGGCCACTCTGGGGGCAGCTGTAGGCAGGGGTCACCTGGGCTTGGGCAAGATGTCTGGTCAGGTCGGGTATGGTGGTGTACGCCTGTAATCTCAGTGACTCAGGAGGCTAAGGCAGGAGGATCACAAGTTCAAGGCCAGCCTGGACAATTTAGTGAGACCCTGTATCAAGATAAAAAATAAAAAGGAGTCTGGCATGGTGGCATACACTTGTAATCCCAGTACTTGGGAGGCTGAGACCGGAGGATCGCAGGTTCACGGCCAGCCTCAGCAACTTAGTGAGGTCTTCTGCAACTTTGAAACCCTATTTCAAAATAAATTTAAAAAACAGAGCTGGGTGTATAACTTAGAGGTAGAATGCTCCTGGGCTCCATCTCCACTACCACAAAATAAATAAATAATATAAAATAAAAAGGACTGGGGATATAGCTCAGTGGTAGAGCACTCACCTAGCATGTGGGAGGCTCTGGGTTCAATCCCCAGAACAAAAAAAAAGATGTTTGCCTGCCCTCATGGGACACAATCTTAGACCTGGATGATGGATGTTGAGGGAGGCGTGGAAGCAGCCTGTTCCACTGACCTTCCTCGGGTGTGTACCATATGCCAGGCCCACGCAAAGCACTCTCCGCACATGATCTCGTTCCATCCTCACGACAACTTCCTACAGTATTATGATAGCCCTTATTTTACAAATGATTCACAGAGAGGTTAAGCAACTTGCCCAGGTTACACAGCAGGTAAGAGGTGGAGACAGGGGTTGAACCCAGGAACCTGTCTCCAGTGCTTCTGGGTGTAACCACAGCACTACACTGCTTTCCAGAGAAGTCTGGGGAAAAGAACTACATCAGCCCTAAGGGAGGTCCTGACAGGGGGCCACCGGTCTCTGGCCTCAGCCCCATCTGGTGTGACAGGACCTAGAGAGGAAAGAGATAAACCTTGGCTGGCTGCGTTCGAGGACGACAGGAAGCCAAGAAGGAGAGAGGAAGGGAGGGAACGGCTGACGTGGAGGATGATGCTCCCCATCCTCTGAGCTACCTGGCAGGAGTGACAAGATCCATTCAGCAGGATGCAAAACACCTAAGGGAAATGTGGAAAGTTGGGATCAGTCCCCAAAACAGGAGCCAACGTGAGGAAGGCTGTGCTGTGCCTTACCAGCAATGTGCACGATGGGGACGCATGGAAGGGGTTGGTTAGAGAAGCTCACAGACCAGAATCTGACTGTTGCAGTTGGTTTTCTGTTGCCATAACAAAATGCCTGAGGCTGGGTAATTTATAAAGCAAAGAGGCTGATTTTACCTGGCAGTTCTAGAGTCCAAGAGCATGGTGCCTGTATCTGCTATGCTTCTGGCAAGGGCCTCATGGCAGAAGAGAAGCACATGTGTACCAGAGAGTGAGGAGAGGTGCTAAGTTCCCTTTGTAACAACCCACTCTTGTGAGAATTAATCCATTCCCCTCATAACTAACCCATACTCTTTTTGTTTTGGTGGTACTGGGGATTGAACCCAGGGGCATTCTACCTCCGGGCTACACCCCCAGCCCTATTTTATTCTTTATTTTGAAACAGGGTCTCACTAAGTTGTGGAGGGCCTAACTAAGTAGCTGAGGCTGGCCATGAACCTGCGATCCTCCTGTCTCAGCCTCCCAAGTACTGGGATTATAAGCATGCGCCTCCACGCTCGGCTAACCCAGACTCTTGAGAATGACATTAATCCACTCATGAGGGCAGTGCCCCCATGACCCAATTACTTAATTCTTAGAGGCACCATCGCTTCACAACACTGTTACACTGGGGATCAAGCCTCAACATGAGTTTTGGTGGGGATTATACTCATATCATAGCAGTATACAGGCATGGCCACGCACTCCTGTAATCCCAGTACTTGGGAGGCTGAGACAGGAGGATCGCAGGTTCAAGGCCAGTCTTAGCAATTTAGCAAGACTTTCAGCATCCTAGCAAGACCCAGTTTCAAAATAAAAAAATAATCCGGGTGTGGTGGCGCATGCTTGTAATCCCACTGAGACAAAAAGATGGCAGGTTCAAAGCCAGCCTCAGCAACTTAGTGAGGCTCTCAGCAACTTAGCAAGACCCTGTTTCCAAATAAGAAATAAAATAGATCTGGGGGTGTAGCCTTGAGGTAGAAGGCCCCTGGCTTCTATCCCCAGTACCACATACATACATACATACATACATACATACATACATACATAAAATAAAAGGGGCTGGGGGAGTAGCTCAGAGGTAGAATGTCCCTGGGTTCAATCCCCAGTATAAAAAAAAATCATAGCAGTGTCCCAGGGTCACAGGCTCCCCAGGGTCAGCAGGTATCAGGGACTATGGGTCCCTGGGTTGAGGATACCCAGGACCATACCCAGAACCATAGGTTTTCAAGCCTGTAGAGTACCTAATGTGAAAGGTCCCCAGGCTCACCATCCCAGGACTAAGGGTGCCCAGGGCTATATATCCTGTCTCCTGGCCAATGTCTCTTCTATCTCCCGCCTCCCTGACCAGAGAATGATCCCAGTGGTTACAGATGGGTTTGTGGCCGCAGTGTCAGAGGGCAGGGAAGCTCTGTTAGGGTGGGGAGGGCTCTTCATGGAATCCAGATGTCCCAACGTAAACAGGGGCCCCTGAGGCCAGTCTGAGGTGCTCTTGGGTGGGTGGCCCAAAGGATGATGTGGTCTGAAGTCCCACCCCTGGGAATACAGTATCAGAAAAAAGGAGAGCGGCTATGCCACGTGGCCTTGGGAGAACCAGGATCCTTCTGGGGAAGGGATGCTGGCCTGAGCAGGAAGAGCTGACAGACAGGAAGAGCCCAAGCTGAGTGGAAATGGGCTGACTCCCCACCCCTGAGCTGCCCTGGGCAGGAGCCTGTCCTCCAGACAGGGCCCCAAAGAATCTGGCTGGGCGGAACCCACACTAACATAGAAAGCATTGGCCACCTTTCCTTATTCTGGAAGGGACTATCGCAAAGACTGCTTTAGGGGGTCTGCCTGGTTCCCTCCTGGGTAACCTAAGGTAGAGTTGTCCTGTTCGATGGGCACCAGGAGCCTGGCCATGGCCTGTACTCAGGGTGGCCACCCTGGAGTTCTGGGTTGGTCTAGACCACTCAGACCCTGGGAGTGGCCTGGAGAGCAAGACAAGGGACCAGAGAGACCCCTTCCGCCCGGCCCTGGCCGCCTGCCTCCCTGGGCCCTGCCCTGCAGGCTGGCTTCTCTCTCCTTGCACTGGCGCTAATAAGGCCGGCGCTGTGCGCATTTACAGAACCTGGGATTTCACAATCGTCGAGGGCTTTGCAGGTATTAATTAAGGCTCACAACCCCTGGAGCCTGGAGCAGATTCTCATTAACCTCATTCTGCAGAGGCTGCCACGCTGTTTCCCTGCCAGAGCCCCATGGATGTAGCAATGGCTTGGCCTGGGAGCCTGGCTGCCAGAGCTCCCTCCCACTTCATGGGGGTGGTGGGGGGCTGGGAGGCAGGACTTATGACTCCGTGACAATCACAACAGAGCCTGGTTCAGACCAGACGGGCTCCTGTCAGAGTGGCAGACAGAAAGGATTTCCCACTTTGGCTTTTTTTTTTTTTTTTTTTTTTTGCGGACCGGGGATTGAACCCAGGGGCGTTCTACCTCCGCGCTACACCCCCGGCCCTATTTTTTATACTTTATTTTGAAACCGGGTCTCATGAAGTTGCGGAAGCCTCACTAAGTAGAGACAGAGAGACAGGGAGAGACAGAGAGAGAGCTGAGGCTGGCCGCGAACCCGGATCCTCCGGTCTCCGCCTCCCAAAGTACTGGGATTACAAGCGTGCACCACCACGCCCGGCTTGGCTTTTTTTTTTTAAACAGCTTTATCCAAAGATGTCACACACCATACACTCTACCTACTGAGAGTGTTCAATTCAATGGCTTTTAGTGTATCACAGAGCTGGGCATCCATCACCACAATCCATTTTAGAACACTTTCATTAACCCAGAAAGAAACCCTAGACACCTTGGCCATTTTCCTGGCATCCTCCCCAGACCCAGGCAGTCACTAATCTACTTTCTGTCTCTATAGATTTGCCTGTCCTGGCTTGTTTTTATTTGTTTGTTTATTTACTTATTTATTTATGTAATTTTTATTTGTACTGGGGTACTGGTTTTCCTTCCCTCTCAGTATGGCAGGCATATTATCCATATTTGAGTGCTTTGGAGAGTAAAAGGGGGAATATTAATAATTATACCAGGATAAACCAGAACTGTCTCTGGGCATGTGACCTCTAGGTGAAACAATCAGCCATTGTAACCCTCTTCCTTGGCTTTTTTTTTCTGTGTGTGTGTGTGTGTGTGTGTGTGTGTGTGTGTGTGTTACTTGGGATTAAACTCAGGGGCATTCTATCTCCAAGCTACACCTCCGACCCTATTTTATTTTTTATTTTGAAACAGGGTCTTGCGAGGTGGCTTAGAGTCTTGCTAAATTGCTGAAGCTGGTTTCGAACCTATGATCATCTTGTCTCGGCCTCTCAAGTACTGGAATTACAGGTGTGAACCACCACACCCAGCTCTTTTTTTTTGGCTTTAGCCAGCTTATTTATTTATTTATTTATTTATTTTGGTCCTTGGGATGGAACCCAGGGGTATTCTACCTCTAAGCTCTATCTCCAGTCCTTTATATTTTATTTTATTTTAGTGTGTGTGTGTGTGTGTGTGTGTGTGTGTTACTGGGGATTGAACCCAGAGCATTCGACCTCTAAGCTACACCCTCAGCCCTTTTATTTATTTATTTATTTATGTTTATTTTGAAACAGAGTTTCACTAAGTTGCTGAGAGCCTCACTAAATTGCTGGGGCTAACTTCAAACCTGCCATCCTCCTGTCTCAGCCTCCCAAGTACTGGGATTACAGGCATGCGCCACTATACCTGACTTGTGCTTATTTTTCTTGTAGCAAAATATACATAACATAAAACTTACTATTTTAACCATGACCCTGAGGTGGGCATCATCACCCCTACCCGCAGTGAGGGGTCCCATTCAGAGACATTCAGTTATTCACCTAGTGCAGCCATCGCCATCATCCATCTCCAGAACTTTCTCATCATCCCCAGTTGAATAAATGCACTAAATGCTAACTCCCCATCCCCCACCCTCAGCCCCCGGTAACCACCATTCTACTTTTCATCTCCATGGATTTGATGAGCATCTCATAGAAGTGGCATTATACAATATTTGTCCTTCTGCATCTGTCTTATTTCACTTAGCAGAATGTTCTCAAGGTTCATTTTGGCTTTTTTAAAAGAATATTGGTGCTTGGCTTACTTTTAAATTATGAAATATTTCAATCCAAAGTACAGAAAACAATGCAAACACCTTAGACTTAAGTGTTATGTTTGCCATATTTGTTGGTTTTTTTTGTTTTTGTTTTTGTTTTTTGGTGTGTCCTCTCCAGAACTAATCCAGCTGCAGTTACTATGAATTTCTCTTGTTCATGTTCCCGTTGTTGTTTTCTGTTTTTTTCTTGTGTGTGTGTGTGTGTGTGTGTGTGTGTGTGTGTGTTACTGGGGAATGAACCCAGGGGAATTCTACCTCTGAGCTACACCCCCAGCCCTATTTTATTTTGAAACAGGGTCTTGCTAAATTGCTGAAGGTCTTGCTAAGTTGCTGAGGCTGGCCTCGAACCTGTGATCCTCCTGTCTCAGCCTCCCAAGTACTGAGATTACAGGTCTGTGCTACCATGCCCAGCTCTCTTTGAGGTTTTAATTTGCATTTTCCTAATAACTAGAATGCTGAATTGATGAGTTTTATCAATAGGCAATCCCATGGCCTGTGGGGTGTGGCTGGCCAGGCCTCCGGGTCCAGATGCCAGTCTCCAGGGGAGCTGGGAGCACCCAGGCCACCTAGAGGCCTATAAGGCAGCAGGTGGCTGGCTCAGGGCTGTGACAGGAACCCCATTTTGCTCAGATTGAGCAGTGCCTGTTGTCCCACCATGTCCAGTCCCTCACCTGTGATTGGCCAGCTGGCTGGGAGGTGACTAGGTGAGGCTGTGACGGCTGTTGCTGAGAATAACTACAGCCACCCACCACCCATAGTGCCCCCTCTTGGAGTGAAGGTCGTGGACCAGAAGTGTGAGTAAACAAAAGGGCAGAGCTGCCCATACCAAAGGCCCGTGCAAAGATGTCATGGTTACCTCCCACGAACCCTACTCCAAACCTGTCAAAAAAGAGGTGCTGCCCCATTTAATGGGTGGGGCTCCCCAAATGGGGGGATCTGCCTCTGTACCCAAAATGGCCTTTCTAGTGACTCCCCATCAGATCCTGTCACATGGCCCCTGCTGTTAAGAGTCCCAAGGGAGCTGGGCATGGTGGCGCATGCCTGTAATCTCAGTACTTGGGAGGCTGAGACAGGAGGATCGCAGGTTTGAGGCCAGCCTCGGCAATTAGCAAGGCCCATCTGGCTGACCACTTAGACCTTGTTTCAAAATAAAAAATAAAATAGGGCTAGGGGCTGTAGCTCAGAGGTAGAATGCCCCTGGGCTCAATCTTTGGTCACACACACACACACACACACACACACACACACACACGAGTCCCAAGGGAAGCTGCAGGAAGTAGGACCTCAGCTTTCACCCCACCATCCAGAGGGGCCACAGACCCAGGTCTCTGTAGCCCTTCCCCACTTTTCTGACTCTGTGGCCCCAGCTGGTACCCCAGCACAGCCCCGGCCTGACCGAGGTTTGAGTGTGGATGTGCTCAGTGGCTTTGGAGAAGGCCAGGGCCTGTGGTCATCCAACCTGCTCATTTTCCCTACCCGGACATACTGGAGCCCCAGGACACACTCTCACCCATGCAGAGGTGGCAGCCTGGGGCAGAGGGTCCATCTGGCTGGCCACTTGCTCCTTCCATTGCTCATTTGGCAAGCAGCCAGGGGGATCTCCTCTCCTCTGTGCAGGGCCCAGGCTGGGCATGAAGGACATAGGAAAAAGCCCAGAGGAACTCTAGGGGGGTGACTTGTGCCTTAGAGCAGAAGCACACCACCCTGAGCTGTGCGCCCCACATCTGAAGCTCCAGGTGGAGGCAGGTCTGGGTGGGGGGACCCGCTGCACAAATACTGCACCGAGATCACAGCCTCCTCCCCAGGGACTGCCCTGCCTGCTCTTCCACATTCCTCCTCTCTGTCCTGAGGCAGGGTGGGCCTTCCCCACCCCCCGGGACCACCTGGCGGGGCTGTACTCCTCTGGCTCTTTCTGAGTGGTCAGAGGAATTTGTGCCCTGGGTCAGGAGATCTCCATCCTGGACCATCTGGCCTGTGCCCAAACTCCTCCTCGCGAGGCGCCTCAGACTGGCACCGCCCTTCAGTGCCTGGCTCCAGCCTTCACTATCAAAGTCCCAGGGGAGTGCCCCGACAGGATGACAGCTACAGCCACGCTCCCTGCTTGGTGCCAGGCACCACCTGACTCCTTACACAGCCTTTTCTCCTGCACCGGGTCGGCGTCCAGGGCCCACCCCTACTCCAGCCTTGGACTCCTCACCTCCATCGCCTGAACCTGGAACCCTGCACCGGCAGCTCGCCCGCAAACCTGCAGCTGTGAGTGCCTGCTGATGGAAGACCTCGTCTGCCCAGCAGGCCTGGTCGGGCGAGTGCTCTTCTTCCAGAAATTTGATGGACAAGGCAGGGGGCTCTGCTAGTGGTGCCATGGGGTGATCCCTGAGAACCCCAAAAAGTGCGGCCCAGAAAGCCAAAGCACAGAAGTCTCCAGGAGCCCTCAAAACCCGGTGGATAAGCTTGGCTATTTCTGGGCATCTTCCCTTTCGGGGTCACGGTTTCATCTTGTATCACACTTGAGTGAGCACCTCTAGGTGCCTTCCCAGCTCAGAACACTGACACTGAAACCCCGGGTGAACCCCAGGTCGTTCCAAAGATTAATGAGCAGCTCAGGGGCCAGGAGCCAATGACCAAATAATCACATTCCCCAGGACTGAATCAAATTCTGATTTAGACCTCGGGTTGAGATTCTCTCACTGTAAACACTTGGCATCAATTTGTTGACAAGTTGTCACCTGAGCCGAAGAAGCCAGAGGGAACAGCTATGGTCTCTAACCTGGTTCAGAAGGCCTGCGCTGCAATCTGTGACCCTCGCAGGCCCAGATTGGAGAGGAGGAATACAACAGGGATTTGCAGGTGCCTGCAATCAGGGTCCAGCATCAGCTCAGCGAGGTGAAGGGACTCTCGCTTACAGTCATTCAGCTGGCACAGGGCTTAGGACCTGGGCCTCTGGGCTTTTCCCATGCATCCCCAGTGCTCGTCCCTCCCCACCAGCAAAC